>OY754989.1:11048981-11171728 GCA_963576475.1 Molanna angustata
CAGTAATATGTACTTAACTATTTCTAACTTATCTTAATATACTACACTAATTCCAGTGACAACCTGTAGTTGGCCTTAATATTTACTTAAATAATTTTTATTTTATATAATTTATTATACGCTGTATGTTGTACTTTTAATATATAAATAAATCAATGATTTGCTTAGAGAACCGAACTCCAAATTTTGTAATCAATTAATCAATGTAATCAATGTTCTTGTTCCCCAATTTCATCAATCGGTGTCTGATACAGTAAATCTATCCAATTATCAACAAAAAATAAATTTAAATAAATAGATTCCATTAATATTAAAGTATTAGTCACATTTCCAAAATAATAATAATAATAGGACGCAAACGTGTTTTATGTATGTATGTGGTTCCAACAAAAGATAACAAAACAATCGAAAATGTTACAAATACCTTTTCTCTGTCACCAACCAACCAACCTACCTACATTGTCACAAGTTACCTACCACGCGGGATCTCAAGAGTTATTAATAGAATCGTTCGAGCCGGGACACAAAAAGTCAATTTAGTCATGGGTGGACGATATACGGTCCTAATTGGGGTCAGATAAACCCAATGAAGATATCAACAGCGAGGGGAGTGGTGGTAGGAGACGGGACAAGGAGATATAGCGGAACATCCGGCTCGATGGACCAACTCTTTGTTCATACTATGACGTTGACTGGACGTAGAAATAATATTTTAAGACGAAATCATTTTTTGATGTCAAAACGTCGACCAATTTATACTCTATGCTATACATAAATTTGAAAAGTATGTTCATAATATTTTTATAAAATTTTTATAAAATTTAAATTTGAAAAGTATGTTCACAGGCCTATGTTATATAACTCACATTCACACATTCTGATATATTCACCGCTAGTAATAACGCATACAAAAATTCTCTCTATAAGTGCATAGCATGAACTCGTATGTTGAATTTTTTTTTTGTTAGTTATTTTTGTTTTTTCTAATATTATCTTTTGTATACTTTTATTTACATTTTGAGTTGTTGTTTGTAACAAAAATATAACAATTTAACTGTCACAATCCTTTTCCTTTCCCGTCACAGGCAAACATACATCTTAGTTATATTTAAATTTATGATGTTTGAAATGTTTTATATTTAATATCTGTGGACATATGTAATTGGTCTGTTTGTTTTTATTTTATAGTGTATTATTCCATTTTAGTATTTTAAGACTGTATTTGTCCCTAAATAAATAAATAAATAAATAAATAAATAATTTAACAATAAACAAGAATAATAAACTATGCATGAAATCATTACTGAACTATATACGTGAGATATACAATTGTGCAGTTGTACATTGTACAGTTCATTAAAATAAGAAGACTGAAATGGTTGGGCCATGTCCACAGGATGAGTGATGATTGTACTCCCAACAAGGTTTTAAACACCACACCAGACTTAAGAAGAAGCAGAGGCAGACTAAAAATGAGATGGCTGGACGATGTGGAGGCTGATGTACGAGCGCTGGGCCTTACCAACTGGAAGAGAGCTGCAGAGTGCAGGGATGAATGGCGATGGATTCTGAAGGAGGCCAAGGCCCACAACGGGCTGTAGGGCCAATGATGATGATCATACGTGAGATGTCATTTAGTTTTTTTTTAATAGAAAAACCATTTCAAGTCTGTGCTACACACTACCTCACAGTTTACAGCGAACTAATTATTATTTTTAAAAAGGGGGGGTGTTTAATGTTTAATTCAATTAATTGTTGACATACTCTATCTCGCTAGAGATTGTTTTAACACAGCTCAGATGAAATAAGTCTTGACAGTGGGAGTGATAAATAAATTAATTGTAGAGATATGTAGCATCGAATCATGCCTCTTTGTTATCTCATAGTGAGAGCCGTTCCTCCACTGATCATGTTAACTCTTCCTCTGTGAAGATAAACACACAGACACAAACAGAGAATGCAAGTTCGGGATGAACGATCGAAACCTGCTTTACATTTGATAGGTGATTTCCAGCAAATAACTTAGGTAGTTGGGCAACGTAAAATGAATCGAAATAAAAATTATACTTTTTAATAAAGAAATCAATACTTTACGAAGACATAATTATATTTTCTTAATATACTAGTTGAAGAATATGCATAGTTGAAGAATACGTACCAAACTATAAACACTTAAACACAAGTTAATAAATATTTTAAAATATTTTGTTTTCTATACAACACATGTAGGTATGTATGTCAGAATAGGATAGTATGGAGGTCAGTCTATTTTTCTTACCCAGAATATGTATGTAAACAGCATGATGTACTTTTGTAGATTAAGTAGGTATCAAACTATTGAGTGAGATATTGTGTAGTGTTTACTGCTTTACAAATTGTATGAAACGATGTCGTCACTAAATTCAATTTTTATAAAATTGTTAAAAAAAAGTTTAAAGACGTTCATATTTTTTTATAGAAAATTTAATTTTCTAGTTGGGGTGTTTCGGCTTTGATATTTTTTAATACTTACTTTGGAAATATAGGCAGTTAAACACATAAATTTATCATAAAAAAATATTTTTCTTAATATAAATGTTTGAGAAACTGGAATTTTTTTTGAAAAAATAAGTTTGAGATTTTGTAATTGTCGATATTTATACCGTAAGAGCCGGATAATCGAAAATACAACAGGCAACAATAACATCTCACATAGTTCAGTAATGATGTTCACCACCCATTCTGAATATAGTGCCTTTTTAGGTGAGACGAGACTGGTGTGTAGGTATACCTACACAGATATGTTGTGCTCCCTTTTATAAGGCAATGCACACCCGCACACCTTTCACTGGTTACCCCACATTGTAGGATATGCCGTGATGGTATGAATGAATGAATGAATTTATACCAATTTTCAGGATTCTAGCTTATATGGTTTTTGAGATATATGGAAAAATGAAGTAAAAATTCAAAAGTTTATAACCCCTGACTGAAACAAAAATTCAAAATTCTGAGTATAAAAGTTATGTAGGCCTATAACTATCTATATATTTTGAAATTTTAGGCTCTTTAAATTGAGCGGATCAAAAGTTATTAGGGACGGACGGACACACAGACACACTAAATGTTCTACTCCGGATTATGAGTAAATCATACAAATCTTGCGTATCTTGGCTTGATACTTTGTCGGTATGTTAAGAGAATAAAATTCTCTTAAACAAATCGACAGTTGGATAAAAATCTCGTGTCATGATGCCCAACCAATATCAATGATATTTTGTAAATATGTATAGTTAATTCCAACTTGAAAGATAGGATCGTTTAGGACCCGATAAGTGCTGTTATCGATCAAATAAAAATATTTTAATTTTTGGTTTTTATTTATTTATTTCATTTTTGGCTTTAATGCTGTGCCTTTTAAGGTGAATGGAGAATGGTGATTTGGGATACACGTTCGTGTCGTGCTTCCGTTTATAGGTTAATGCACACCCGCACACTTGTCGCTTGCTACCCCACATCATGGGATATTTCGTGTTGGTATGAATGAATGAAAATGGCTTCGATTTATCGACATTATATATTAATATTGTGTGTTTCTATAGACAAGCATATTTATTTCTTGCTCTCTCTGCTACTATGTTCCATAGGTGCAAAAAAATGTGCATAAACTATGCAGTAGCGGAAAGTTTGGTGTTGGAAACAACCAGTTCGTTTAATTTATTTTTTGTCAAAATTTTAGTTTCAAAAAAGTCAAATACTGTTTAAGTACCTACTAATAATTGGTTGGTTGAAAAAAACCCTTACATTTTTTAATCAATAAAAATACAATAGGTAGGTATATTATTTTTTTATAAAAAATTGAAACATTTATTTTATTAAAATAAATTCATATTTTATTTAATTCTAAAAATTGTAATAATCTATATATTTCCGGTAGCTCTCAAATATGTCAAACTATGTGTTGATCAGTTAGTAAATATTACACCTAATTAGGTGCTACATATGACATGAGTGGTGGATATAATATAATTAAGTACTCCATTTTTTATCTTTCCATGACCAGTTTTACTACCATACTTTATCATATACAATCATTTAATTAATTAGCAATGAGCACAGTGTCAATAATGTAATTGATCGATCTTCGAGTCTCGGTATGTTATCTATGGTGTTTATTCTATATATATTTATATATACTAGTTGCATGTAACACATGACATCCAACTGTCGATGGCAATAGTATACGTACCAATCATATTGAGGAATACGTACTAAACTATAAACACTTAAACACAGATTTATAAACATTTTAAGATATTTAGATTTCTATATAAATCATGTAGGTATGTATTATGTCAGGATAGGATAGTATGGAGGCCAGTCTTTTTTTCCTACCCGGAATATGAAAACAGCATGATGGTATATATCTATGTTTGTAGATTAATTAGGTATCAAACTATTTAGTGAGATATTGTGTAGTTTATACTGCCTTACAAATTGTATGAAACAATATAGTCACTAAATTCAATTTTTATAAAAATTATTAAGAAAAGTTTCAGATGTAGGTACTACTACATTATTTATTTATTTATTTTATTTATACAAAAATGAATATGTCCTTGTTAAACAAGTACATATACATCTTCCTACGTTCCCTAAAATAAGCAAATAAATGCTTGTGCTATAGGTGAACGAAATCGGTCGAGGCAGGATTCGAACTCGCGACCACTGGATTACTAGCCCAGCGCGCTAACCGCTCTGCCATCGACCCATCTGAATCATTGTTTGTATTTTTTATAGAAAATTAAATTTTATAGTTGGAGTGTTTCGGATTTTTCGATATTTTTAAAAAACTTGGGCAGTTAAACACATAAATCTGCAGACTGAAACAAAAATTCAAAATTCTGAGTATAAAATATTTGTAGGCTTATAAGTATCTATATATTCTGAAATTTTGGGCTGTGTGAATTTGGTGCATCAAAAGTAATAAGGGGGGGAGTATTATGTAGTTGTTTAATCATTTTATTATTTTGATCGCTTTCGCAATGCTGAAATAATAAAGACATGTGGAATACAGGACATCGTTCGGTGGAGTAGATCCAGAAGAAGACATTGGAGGGACCACGTAGCCAGGATGGACAATGATAGACTTGCGTATATAGCAGCAAATGAACATGTGGAATAGAGGACATGGTTCGATGGAGTAGATCCAGAAGAAGACATTGGAGGGACCACGTAGCCAGGATGGACAGTGATAGACTTGCGTATATAGCAGCAAATGAACATGTGGAATAGAGGACATGGTTCGATGGAGTAGATCCAGAAGATAACATTGGAGGGACCACGTAGCCAGGATGGACAGTGATAGACTTGCGTATATAGCAGCAAATGAACATGTGGAATAGAGGACATGGTTCGATGGAGTAGATCCAGAAGATAACATTGGAGGGACCACGTAGCCAGGATGGACAGTGATAGAGTTGCGTATATAGCAGCAAATGAACATGTGGAATAGAGGACATGGTTCGATGGAGTAGATCCAGAAGATAACATTGGAGGGACCACGTAGCCAGGATGGACAGTGATAGACTTGCGTATATAGCAGCAAATGAACATGTGGAATAGAGGACATGGTTCGATGGAGTAGATCCAGAAGATAACATTGAGGGACCACGTAGCCAGGATGGACAGTGATAGACTTGCGTATATAGCAGCAAATGAACATGTGGAATAGAGGACATGGTTCGATAGAGTAGATCCAGAAGAAGACATTGGAGGGACCACGTAGCCAGGATGGACAGTGATAGTCTTGCGTATATAGCAGCAAATGAACATGTGGAATAGAGGACATGGTTCGATGGAGTAGATCCAGAAGATAACATTGGAGGGACCACGTAGCCAGGATGGACAGTGATAGACTTGCGTATATAGCAGCAAATGAACATGTGGAATAGAGGACATGGTTCGATGGAGTAGATCCAGAAGATAACATTGGAGGGACCACGTAGCCAGGATGGACAGTGATAGACTTGCGTATATAGCAGCAAATGAACATGTGGAATAGAGGACATGGTTCGATGGAGTAGATCCAGAAGATAACATTGGAGGGACCACCTAGCCAGAATGGACAGTGATAGACTTGCGTATATAGCAGCAAATGAACATGTGGAATAGAGGACATGGTTCGATGGAGTAGATCCAGAAGATAACATTGGAGGGACCACGTAGCCAGGATGGACAGTGATAGACTTGCGTATATAGCAGCAAATGAACATGTGGAATAGAGGACATGGTTCGATGGAGTAGATCCAGAAGATAACATTGGAGGGACCACGTAGCCAGGATGGACAGTGATAGACTTGCGTATATAGCAGCAAATGAACATGTGGAATAGAGGACATGGTTCGATGGAGTAGATCCAGAAGACAACATTGGAGGGACCACGTAGCCAGGATGGACAGTGATAGACTTGCGTATATAGCAGCAAATGAACATGTGGAATAGAGGACATGGTTCGATGGAGTAGATCCAGAAGATAACATTGGAGGGACCACGTAGCCAGGATGGACAGTGATAGACTTGCGTATATAGCAGCAAATGAACATGTGGAATAGAGGACATGGTTCGATGGAGTAGATCCAGAAGATAACATTGGAGGGACCACGTAGCCAGGATGGACAGTGATAGACTTGCGTATATAGCAGCAAATGAACATGTGGAATAGAGGACATGGTTCGATGGAGTAGATCCAGAAGATAACATTGGAGGGACCACGTAGCCAGGATGGACAGTGATAGACTTGCGTATATAGCAGCAAATGAACATGTGGAATAGAGGACATGGTTCGATGGAGTAGATCCAGAAGATAACATTGGAGGGACCACGTAGCCAGGATGGACAGTGATAGACTTGCGTATATAGCAGCAAATGAACATGTGGAATAGAGGACATGGTTCGATGGAGTAGATCCAGAAGATAACATTGGAGGGACCACGTAGCCAGGATGGACAGTGATAGACTTGCGTATATAGCAGCAAATGAACATGTGGAATAGAGGACATGGTTCGATGGAGTAGATCCAGAAGATAACATTGGAGGGACCACGTAGCCAGAATGGACAGTGATAGACTTGCGTATATAGCAGCAAATGAACATGTGGAATAGAGGACATGGTTCGATGGAGTAGATCCAGAAGATAACATTGGAGGGACCACGTAGCCAGGATGGACAGTGATAGACTTGCGTATATAGCAGCAAATGAACATGTGGAATAGAGGACATGGTTCGATGGAGTAGATCCAGAAGATAACATTGGAGGGACCACGTAGCCAGGATGGACAGTGATAGACTTGCGTATATAGCAGCAAATGAACATGTGGAATAGAGGACATGGTTCGATGGAGTAGATCCAGAAGATAACATTGGAGGGACCACGTAGCCAGAATGGACAGTGATAGACTTGCGTATATAGCAGCAAATGAACATGTGGAATAGAGGACATGGTTCGATGGAGTAGATCCAGAAGATAACATTGGAGGGACCACGTAGCCAGGATGGACAGTGATAGACTTGCGTATATAGCAGCAAATGAACATGTGGAATAGAGGACATGGTTCGATGGAGTAGATCCAGAAGATAACATTGGAGGGACCACGTAGCCAGAATGGACAGTGATAGACTTGCGTATATAGCAGCAAATGAACATGTGGAATAGAGGACATGGTTCGATGGAGTAGATCCAGAAGATAACATTGGAGGGACCACGTAGCCAGAATGGACAGTGATAGACTTGCGTATATAGCAGCAAATGTAATACCTTCTGGTCGCCGCCGTCTACCCGGAAGAGATGGAACGATAGATGGACTTCGTCATCTCGGAAGGCATAATTTCGAATTACAGACCAACAGGTTTACTAAACGAAAAAGAAGAAGGTTTTATGATTTAATTTTATGTTTTATTTGGGGACACGGAAGGAGCCTCCACGTAGATTGAGTTTCGGCTAATTCGGAAAAGCAATCGGGAATCTGGAAAAGGAATCTGGAAACGGCAGAATGCCGGCCAATCCTTCTACCACCGGAACACCAACCAATATAATATCTGGTTGCCTAAAACCGACCCCCACTAAAGAACTCTATCCAATTGTGGGTATTGCCCTCCCTACGATCAGACGGCGTGTTGCAGCAGAAGTCGAACGGAACAAGCAGCAAACTGACCCTAGACATCCAATGTATGGCTCACAGCCGCATCAGTGCATAAGTCCAGAAGAAGCTTCCTGAAGATGACCGCCCCTATAGTTGGCCTCTCCGAGGCACGAAGGCTGTCACTGTGGCGTGATAGTGTCGAACGCACTCAGCTAACACCCGCGGAGGACATGTCAGTGGGACACAACCTGCCTTATCCAACATGGAGAGCGCTCAATAGGCTCAGAACGGGTGTCTCCTGCTGTTACAGTGACCTCAAGAAATGGGGATACAGAGAGGAAGACATCTGCGAGTGTGGCGCCAGACAGGACAACGTGCACCTACTGTCATGTCCCATGATAGGAGCGACATGCACGCACCAAGACACAGTGATAGCAAACACTAGTGGAATCCGAGTGGCCGAATATTGGGGGCTACGAATATAATGGTGTTCCGGACACGGAAACATAACATAACATATGATTTAATTTCAATATGTGTATTTTTTATTTTCGCAAGTACCTATGCAAAAGGCAATTTTGCCGTGGGTCGGGAAATTGATAAATAAATAAATATATGAAAAGAGATCGATCAGCATTTCCTGAGATATATTTTGTCATTTCAGACCTAGCCTTTGTATGAAGGTATGCAAGATAAGTATCACTGGATATGAATTAAGTAATAATAATGATAATCACTGAACAAGGCCTTCAAAGGTCCGATCGATCGTTCAATTTTGTGAATGAAACACCGACATCAACTAAAAGAAGACGAAAAAAATATATCAACACAAAAAATAGAGCCACATTGACGACTATCGAGTCGTAGGTGAACCATGAATTCGGTGTAAAAATCCACACATTCACACAACCTTAAGGGGGCATATTAACCTAAACACCCCAATTTCAAATCAAATTCCCCAAAAATGATAAACAGTGTGTTTCTAGAAAAAATACCATAAATCTAACATTTCTCCAGTGAATAACCGTCACACAATTTTAAAAATCAGCCTAAATTACCCTAAAAAATATTACAATTATCATTTTTTACAGCATTTCTTTTTAAATTACTTCATTCCTATGTGTCGTAGAGAAATAAACCTTTAATAAGATTAAAGAGTGCATACAATCAAAGTGATTAGTGAAACAGATAAAATAGAGAAATATTATAGCTATAAAAAAGCTAGTTTATTAGGTTAATTTATAAGTGTTGAAAGTTTTCTTATGAATGTCACCAGACTGTCACCAAAAACATCTATATCGTTATTGATATGTTAAGTATTATAAAATCTACACATCCTTGTAATGGAATTAAAAAAAAATGTACGTATGTGTGTGTTAATTTATTTAATTTTATTTTTATTTTATTTTACAAAGGACAGCACACAGTAGGTACATGCATACAATTATTAAAAGGAAATAAGCAAAAATAAAAATATGACATGTAGGTACCTCTTACGTATTATGCCTAATATCAAAAGGAAACAATAAAAAAGTGTGAATTTGTATGGCTGCACGCATGTTAGAGAGAGAACAATATGTATGTGTGTAATACTATTATAAACTGTTAGTTAATAATAATAATAATAATAAAATTATTTTATTATGCAAAACAAATCACATAACGTGACGGACTTATTGCCCGTAGGCAATTTCTACCAGTCAATCACACTAGTAAATACAATAGTACAAGCAAGTACTTACATAATACATATAAAAAAAATAATAGGTATAAATGAGAAAGAAACAGTAAATAATACAAAAATGTAAAATTTAAAATAAAAAACAAAATTTAAAATTTAAAATAATAAGATAATGTCCAAAAATAGGAAAAGGATGGGTTGGGAAGGGATGAAGAATAAAGGAGTTCGCTACTCCCACCACCACCCGCTCTGCCTATGGGGACTGTAATCGGCCCCTTCACAGAACGCTAAGTGAACGACAAAAAAAAATGCATAGCACGAAAAGTAGCTCATGGAGCCCTCTAGATTAGCAATCTCGGCACCATAGTGCAAAAAGAAACAATCAACGAGTGCGAACAGAAAATTCACACCCGTGGACTGTCTATGACCTCAGATCCCCCTACATGCAGACCATCAGAGAAGTGACCAAGATCTCTGGAAATAATTAATTTAACGGGAATCTTCTAAAAGTAAGGCACCATATCTATGACAGAAAACCTTAAAAGCTTTATAATTTTTCTTCGAGATCACAAAATCCGCATGACCAATGGGACCTTGAAGAGGCCCACGGACAGCAACGAGGAGCTCCGATCTATATGAGGACACCATTGGGTGGCAACATTCCCAAAGGATATGTTCCGAAGTTTGGTCCGGGTATTGACAGAAATGACATGAAGCAGATGAGGCAATGTTAAATCGGTGAAGATAACTTTTAAAGTTTCCGTGTCCTGTGAAAAATTGGGAAGTCCAAAAGTCTGGAACAACCCAGGGAGATTTAAGACGATACCTCACGTCGGGAAAAAATAAGTAGGTAATTCTTCCCACTGAGCAGGCCGTCCAGCGAGTCTGCCAGATGTTCTGCAAATTTTCATTTACAGTCCTTTCAACAAAGCCGCGTGACACTCGACCCTCTGGAGGGAAGAGAGGAATATTTCCGATCATAGAAGAACAGCCCCGCGTAAGGTTGAAAACAGCCCCTCTACGCTGAAGTTCCAGATCAAGGGGAGTCATGCCTGTCAAAATTGGCAGTGCTTCAGTGGGACTCGTTCCATATGCTTTGGATAAAGCGATGAGAGCGAATCGTTGGCCTGAGAGCAAAATTCTACGTATATGTTGAAGCTCACAGGCGTGAGACCAACATCCTGCTGCATAGCAAGCAATGCCGAGGTAAACTGCCTTATAGAAAAGACAGGATACTTGAAACTGTAAACCCCAGTGTGCCTTGGCGATGTGTGAGATCTTTAAATAAGCTGACTTAGCTTTGTCGACACACAATCGAGCATGGTTTTTAAAATTTGGTCCTCTTTCCAGAACAACTCCTAGGCAAGTGATTTGGTCCCGAAAACTTACATTTGTTCCAGAGAACTTAATAGACGGCTGTCTACGTAGTAAGCCTTTGAAAACCAAGCCATATGTCTTATTAGGAGCGAAGCAAAGTTTATTTTTTACACCCCAGTCGGAAACTAAGGAAAGAGCTTGAGTAGCTGAGTTCTCAATAAATCTACGGGAATTACCACGGACGAGGATGTATGCATCATCGGCATACGCTTGAATCGTACAATTACTGGAGAGAGGAAGATCCAGCAAGTCATCAAAAAGAATGTTCCAGAGAAGTGGACCGAGAACAGAACCCTGAGGACATCCAATGCTTACCTGTCGCGTATGTAGAAATTGTCCCCCAGGCAGGACTATGCGGCGATTTTCAAAGTAACTCTTAACTATCAGATATATATTGCGGGGTATATTCCTTGACTTCAGTTTATGCAAAATGAGCGGCCACCAAGCATTGTCAAATGCACCACTAATGTCAAGGGAAATAGCAATAACATATTTTTCGTCAGAATGTCTTACAAATTCTGACATATAATTTATAGCATCGACTGTTGAAATTCCAGGTCGGAAGCCAAATTGGCGAGAAGAAAGTGGACATGAGTTAGAAAGATGGGATTCAATTCTACTGCATATAAGTCTTTCCAGAATCTTGCCCAGAATAGGCAGGAGACTAACAGGTCTATATGCTTTTGGGTCCGTGCTAGGACGATCGCATCGTTTGGGAATTATAGTCATGAGGCCCGTTTTCCAACAGTCTGGAAAACAGCCTTCGTCTAAACATCAATAAAGGAGTTATAGGTATGAGGATAATAAGTGTGACTTCAGAAGCTTCTTGAAAACCATTAAGCTAGGAGCTTCTCTTTGGTAATTGGTTCCACAGCCGGGCCGCGATTATTGTGAACGAGTAAGTGTATTCACAACTATGGCAATTGGTAAATCAAGGAAAGATACAAAGGACTTACACCGTTTTACTGCACTCTCCGTTGATCCCACAAGTATATTACTTTGTAAAGTTAATGTTCAAAAACACACGTCACGGCCGTACAGCGCTTATACGGTTTTCACTACTCGAGACTGTCATTAACGTTTCCGTCACACGGCTAGTCGCTGCATACTGGCTGAGTTGAATATAGATATGTGTGATTTGTTCGTGGTCTTATTGTTGCAACGGGGTAATTAGGTAGATTTTGGATTCATGGATGTTGCTAAAGCAAAAATATAGGAAATGTCGGGAAGGTATGAATTGAAGGATTACCAAGCCGCAACAACGAACTTTCGGTAAAATAGTCGATTGAGTTCTATGGTATAGACGATTACCTCCAATCATTATTGAATTATTGTTCTATACATCAATAAGATAAAAAATGAATAAAATAAATAATTGAGTTATATTTCACTGTCTTATATTTCATTCTTATTCGAATTAATATTAAGTTGTCCAGTGCTGATAAAAAAAAACACATGGTCGCCCCACGTTAGAGGCCCACTGAGGTGTCTATAGTGAGTATCCTGATTGTGGTCACTGGGGTTATTGGCGGGCGAGGGGTTATAATGGCTTGTAATTGACTGGGATGCCGTCCACGGCTGGCGCCAACCTATTGCTGTAAGACATGGACACTCACTTGTGGTATATCTATCTTGCACATGGCGGAGGATTAAGATATAAATCAGGATAACATCACAGCAAAGAAAATCCAAATAACGTGGTTAAGGGGGCCAACGAACATAAACACTCCAATTTGATATTGGAAATAATACATTTTTATACTATAAAGTATTTCTGCTAAAACATTTTAACATTTTACATTTTAGTCACTAAACAGACTGAGAACGGGCGTTGGGAGAACGTTGGATAACCTGTCTACATGGGGCTTCCTGCAACAGGGAATACCAACGACATGTGACTGTGGAGAGCAGCAGACCACCGCACATCTGTGCAGCTGCTCCTCAAGTCCAGTCAACTGCACCATGCACGATCTTATGGTGGGCAATGATTGTGCTATTGACGTTGCTAGGCACTGGCAGAAGATTTCAACTCCATTTCGTATGGGACATCTTCAAGAAACCACTTGTCGAGCATTGTTTTAGCATAGTGCCATCTATACAATAATAAATTTAGTGTATATTTATTTATTTATTTATTTATTTATTTATGTAGCTTCTCGGGCAACTAACAAGTACTATGTCAAATAATTATTTAACACGCACCCAATAACAAGTTGCCACATTCTGGAGACTTACGATATTTATCGTCTCACAGATCCAGACTGAAAACACAATTTTAAAAACTGTGTCTCCACCGGGAATCGAACCCGGGACCCTTGGATCAGCAGTCAGATATCCAACCAACTGAGCCACGAAGGCCGACATATGTAGGTAGGTACAGTTTATAGATCAAAGCTGGTACTTTAAATAAGTGAGTTTTCTACTAGAATGCTTTTATAGCACATACATGACTGAACATATACCTAGTTCCACTGAGGTATATCCGTTTTATGTCGAGTCTTGTCGTTCTTTAATTGAACATTTTTTTTATATTGATCCAGTCTTAGATCATGTTTCGTAAAGATCCCGACTTTGTTTTTTTAGGATAAATTGTCTCTATACTTTGTTTCCATCAGTGGTCAACCATTTCAATATAACGAATTTTTTAGTTTATTTTCTGCATCAGTTATAATGTAAAAAAGTGGCTGGAGACGCGATGTGCGACTACAGACAAACGCAGGACAGCGAACACCTCCTAGCATGTCCCTTGGCTCCTGGCCAGTGTGATTAAGAAATTCTTAATGACGACGCAAAGGAGTTTGTGGCCTTCTGAGAGCGGATCGGCATTTAGGCACATATGTATATAAGCTATAAGTTTCGTTATAATGTTGATAAAAGCACTGATCAATTTTGTGTCCTCTGTATCTACAGCCAAAACAACAATGTCGATTGGATTTATTATACAATGTTGATTGTATTAACTTAGAGCAGATTAGTTTTGTATAGGCATATTTTTTTCGACGTTCATTTCTTCTCTCTGATTGCATCTTTCAAAACATTCGTACTTTCTGGAACATCTTGTTTTTAATTTTTGTTTAAATAATGTATAATATAATATGCAAATATGTAGGTGTCTCCTTCATTATATATTTATTTATTAATTTATAATAATTGACGGCTTAATAGTCTTTTACAAATTCAAATAAAACAGTATTTCAACATGATAATAAATACAAAAACAAATTAGGGTATGTTAAGACAAAAAAATTATATAAAAAGGAAAAAAATGAAATAATAAACGTATAACAATATTATACATGCAAAAAGTAATGGAAAAATGCAGATAACAAACAGAAAAAAGAAAATAATAATAAATGAGATATAAAATAAGAAATACATTGATAAATTGAAGAAGAAATTGTTTGTTAGGGTTTATTTTTATTACAAGAGCATACTCGAATAATTTGTTGATGTATATTAGAAACAAGAAAGGTCAAACGACACTTCCTTGGGGTACTCCAAAGAATTTACCGAATCATTTAATTTTCAGCGTTCATTTAGTCGTATTTATCAATTTATGTAGTGGCAAAACATTTCATTTATCCCTCTTTTGTATGAATAGTCAATATAATTTTTAGTTGTGTTATCAGTCTGGATCTGTGAGGCAATAATTAATATCATTAGTTTCCAGAATGTAGTAATTTGTTATTGGTTGTGATTCAAATCAATGTTTGACATAGAAACTGTAATTGTTCGAGAAGTAATATTAAATAAATAAATAATTAATCCAGTCATACTAGTGTTATTGGTTGTGGACCCATGTCGGGATAGAAGATGTGACCGAGATGAGATAAGTTGTAAAATAACAATTTCGTTATCTGGTATTGGGACAAATTTGTCTTTGGTTAATGGTATCCATGGTTCTAAACGGCTTGGCTAATTGGCTCCACACGACAAAGACCATTCGCTTCGGGTACATCTTTACAATTATATGGCTCTCGATAAGTGAAGAGTTTATAACATTATCTTATACTACCAGCAAATAAACATAGTATCGTTTTAAGGTAGAGGTATAGACGCTGTAGAAATTCATAAAAAAAAGTGGGTTTTGGCCAGTCATTCCAAAGAGTATTAAAATTTATTTATTTATTTTATTTATTTATACATCTTCTTGTACATAATATAAACAAATATAATTGTACACTGGCGGGCTTATTGCCATTAGGCAATTTCTTCCAACCAACCAGATTACAAAGTATGACAACATTGTAAAATTTTGAACGGAAAAATTTCAGTATTTTAATGAAATGAGTTTTGTTTAATTATTCTTGTTTTAAATATTTTATTATGAAAATTTTATTCTGCAATGACATTTTATGAAAGTGTTTTTACCAATTTTATAATAATAATATCAAATTTCAAGTTTCTTGAGCTTGGGGTCACATTGAAAATTTGACAGTTAAAAAATTGAGAATCACTGATCGGATATCCTAATGGGTTTATGTCTATGTATAATTAAAAATAAGCAACTTTTTGATTCTGCATGAATTTTATTACTTGGGATAGGTCTATTTCGCCTTGTTAGGGCATTAACTAGCTTATAACTGTTTTGACAATTTTTACTTATATTTATAGCATAATTATGTAGGAGGAGCTTACAGGTTCTTATGATTGGTAATTTAAAACGATTGATATTATACAATGCAAAAATGAAATAAATTTCTTTACTCTGGTTGGTTGAGACTATTTATTTATTGGTCAATCCCAATTTAGATAATTAGTGAAATTGAATATAATCTAATGGGGTTATCAAATGGGGTCTTAGTGAGTATTAGATATCCAAATTTGCAAAATTTAAAAAGAATCGAATGAATACTGTAGTCTATAATCGATAAAGTAGAATAAACTCGCCGTACTTAGTACACAACAAACATACACAGATACATTGTGATATAATTTTCAGAATTCAATCTTAGCCAGTTATGTGTGGCTATGTGCTCTGACACGAGGTAATATTCCAACTCATGTGGAATATGAGTTGAAAAGTAGTGTTTGCAGTAATTTTTCAAGTCATATGAACTGAAACTGTTCATCTCTTTTGTCTATGCTTATCTATCTACTACATTGTCATTCGTCATACAAAGGAAGAAATATTTTTTTATTTCATAATGTTTAGTAAAGTTTTTTTTCGTATTCTTTTTGATCGATCCAGACGTACATTCCTAGCTATAAAAAAATATTGGCACATCGGAATTCTTTGATACAATTGCTATGATTTGGAATGTTCTTACTACTAGTTGCATGTAACACATGAGATCCAACTGTCGACAGCGATAGTATGTATAGTTGAAGAATAAGTACCAAACCCATAAATACAAATTATTTATTATTTTATTTATTATTTTATGATATTTAGTTTTCTATACAACACATGTACCTAGGTAGTCAAGATAGGATAGTATGGAGGTCAGTCTTTTTTTCCTACCCGGAATATGAAAACAGCATGATGGTATATGTATATTGTATGTTTAGAGATGAAGTATCAAACTATTAAGTCTTCTTTGATATTGTGTATAGGTGACTACCATACAAATTGTATGAAGCGATGTCGTCACTAAATTCAATTTTATAAAAATTGTTAAAAAAAATTTGAGACGTACTGCTACAATGTTAATATTTTTTATGTAAAATTAAATTATCTAGTTGGGATGTTTCGGCTTTTTTCGATATTTTTAAAAAAAATGGAAATATAGGCAGTTAAACTCATAAATTTATCTTAAAAAAAATACTTTTCTTAATAAAAAATGTTTGAGAAACCCTGGAATTTTTTTGAAAAAAGTGATTTGAGATTTTGTATTTGTCTATGTTTATACCAATTTTCAGCGTTCTAGCTTTTATGGTTTCTGAGATATAGGGAAAAATAAAATAAAAATTCAAAAGTTGATAACCCCTGACTGAAGCAAAAATTCAAAATTCCGAGTATAAAAGTTTTGTAGGCCTGTAACTGTTTATATATTCTGAAGTTTTAGGCTCTGTAAATTGAGCGGATCAAAAGTTATAAGGGGGGGACGGACACACACACACACAGACATACACACACACAGACACACACACACACAGACACACACAGACACACACACACACACAGACACACGAAATGTTCTACTCCGAATTCTGAGTAAATCCGTGTATGGAACATATATGCTAAGAAGCCTCTAAGTTGGTGTTTTTTGACTTCAAAGTTGGAAAAGCCGTGAAAAAAGTAGACCTCTCCATACAATTCTCGCGTATTCTGGCTTGATACATTGTCGATATGTTAAGAGAACAAAGTTCTCCTGAACAAATCGACAGTTGGACTATTTTTAGGATATTGCTTATCGCATTACTATATATTTGGTATTTGAATGTATGGTTTTGAGTATTAGAAATACATTCCATTTTTTTTCAAAAATTCTCATTTTTCTATGCAAGTGGATCTTCTAATGAGAGTTGTTCGTTTAATATGCTAAAAAACTCCTTGATTTTTTTTTCTCCTATCCAATAAAGATCGCGTATATTTTATGCTAAGTTATTTGAGTATTTGACAGTCAAGAGAGATTATTGATATAATATCGACATGTAATTTCAATATAATGTTTTTAGAGTGATAACATTTTTAAGTCATTAAAAATGATATCGTGTCAGGCACAATGTCATTTTTTCAGTTAATATTCCAATGAGTTGAAATATGAGTTTTAATATTACCTGGTGTCAGGCCGTCTTAAGAGTATGCTATTTGAGTTGCTCAGCTGACGTAGGTTGAAACCTGCATCGTAGGTATTATGTACATAATATATTAAAATTACCAAATTAATACTGAACTCGTCAACCCTGAGAATTTCGATGGTTGACCATATGTTATATTAAAAATTTCATTATATATAAAATAAATAAAAATATACTATTTTTATAAATTATTGCATTATACAGCGTTCCGCAAAGGGGTTGATACCAGTCTCCGTGTGCGGAGCGGGTGGTGGAGCCGGCAACAAATCAATTTTATTTGATAAAATAATGATCGTCGAGTACTCCACACTTTTCTATCTTGAAACACGTCGATTGTACGACGATAAATTCTAATTATATTGTTTGATCTGTATCTGAATGTTTATTACGTACGTTTATTTCTTAGATTAGACATAATTAAACGTTTTATGGCTTTCTTAATCTCAAATCATCATCACCTCTATACTGTCGTCTTAATAAACTTTATTCTTGCTAGCAGATCACCACAGCGTTGCCCGTGCACTATCTTTTACATACTCGTCCTCTCTTTTTTATATCAGCGGGCCTATTCCGGTTCTTTTATCGCGGCAATATACACTAGTTTATACGCTACATGCGTTTCTTATAGCATCGATGGAGTTCGCGAACTACTTCCACGCCGGAGGACGCTTTAGGACCTATTGGTCCTGTTCATCCCCGACGTAGCCGCAACGTCAGACAACACAATATCCTGACTTGGAGACCTCGTATGACAAAGATAGGGGCGACCGCAGATATTATTATACAACGATATGCTGGAACGTTCTGGATGCAACCTGCTCAGGACAGGATGACGTGGGGTCAAATGGAGGAGGCTTTCGTTCAGGAGTGGATGGAAATAGGCTGAAGAAAAAGAATATTCAATAAATAAACATATTTTTAAAATACTAAATAACAAATTTGAAGGTTATGGTTTGGTCTTCAATAATATCAGATATGCAGATGACACCGTGTTACTTACAGATAATATACAAGACTGTCAACAACTACTTAATGAAATCAATTCCATCGGAGATCATTATGGACTAAACTTTAATATTAAGAAAATCAAAATGATAATTTTTACCAGAGATAGACATCCAAATACAACTTAAGGGTGTTAGTATCGAAATGGTAAAACAATTCAAGTACTTCTTCTTTATAGCCCCTTTCACTTCACTGCTGGATATAGGCCTCTTCCTGGGTTTTCCATTTCTCTCTATCCTGGGCACTCTGCTTCCACCCATGCCCCACCAGTTTGACAATATCGTCAAGAAACGAGGAAATAAGACGCCGGTCAAAGGTCACAGACGTTGCAGAATGAGTGGGAAGGCTAGAATGGCAATGGGCAGGTCATGTGGCAAGACAGAGAGATAATAGATGGACCCCCAAAATTCTGAATTGGAGACCCTATCATAATAGAAGAAGTGTAGGGAGACCACAGAGGAGATGGAATGACGATATTCAAGTACTAAGGTAGTATAATTCCCTAGGTATCACAGTTCTGTCGCTACAGCGGGCACAGACAGACAAATAGACACTTTTCTTTATTAATGAGATATGGCATTGGAATGATACTTGGACGACGAACGCTATAAAAGTTACAAATGTATAAAACGCAAATAAATTGTTGATTATCCAAATGATAAATTTCACTCGTGGGTTAATTATGTAGGTATGTAAATTGATAAAAAAAAACTTATTGATCACTTAGCCGGCCATTTCGCTGATGGACTGGTGTATTAGCATTCTTGGGACACTTAAACTATGATTATGTTCACATATGAAATACACGTGGATCACTTGGTAAAAAGATCTGACTCTCGAACCAAAGGAAAACGTTTCGTCAACCTGATACCTGAATATCTTTATTTCTTGAATTTACTGCGCAGTTCCGGCTTAACAAAGTACTTCTATTTTTTTTCATTTGTGTATTCTTTTTAACATGGCTACATAGGGAACACCAACTATTAGTATTTGGGTCCATTATACTCTTCCGAAAAAGCGCACTACGTAGCTTTGGGGAGCTTTTCTTTAAAAAAACATTTAAAGAAAAGACAAACAACGCCTGTTTGCCATGTTTTTTCAACGCCTGTTTGCCCAACGCCATGTTTTTCTCAATGAATTTTAATATTTCTTTGTAAATTATGGGGGAAGCAATATTGCAAGAAGGTACCGAATCTTTAGTGGAAACTGCACTTCGTTAATCTTTTCACAAAAAGATCGGTATAAACTGTATCGATCTCTAATAGGGCATCCAAAAAATACGTGGTCGAGATCTTCTAGATCTAGGCCACACTCGCAATAAGGAGAATTTACAAGATTCAATCTATACAAATGAGCATCGGGTCTTTAGTGACCAAACCGCATTCGGGGTATACTATTATTATTTGGGGTCTATTAAAATTCATCTTGTGATACCAAGGCTTGCCTGGAATATCACATTGTATTTATTTATATAACAAACCGTTGACCATGCTCTCTCGATCCCAGAATGTTCTCCAGTGATCACGAGCAATCTGCCCAGCCAACCGAAGAGTTGGGAGAAAAAGAAGACGAAAAAGAAGAAAGCTATGCAGTCTACATAATCCAACTGTCGACTCGTTCATGAGAATTCAATTCTCTTAATGAATCGACATTATTAAGCCAATATGCGTGTACGAAGGAAAATTTTGTATGGTGCAGTGGACTTTTTGCATGCTAATAACACCAACTAGAGGCCTCGCAGCATATATGGATTTACTCAGAATTCGGAGTAGAACATTTTATGTGAGTTTTGTGTGTGTGTGGGTGTCCGCCCCCCCCTTATAACTTTTGATTCGCTCAATTTACAGAGCTCAAATTTTCAGAATATATAAACAGTTATAGGCCTACAAAACTTTCATACTCAGAATTGTGAATTTTTGTTTTAGTCAGGGATTATCAACTTTTGAAATTTCGGTTTATTTTTCCATATATCTCAGAAACCATAAAAGCTAGAACGCTGAAAATTGTTATAAACATAGACAAATACAAAATCCTAAATTGTTTTTTTTTTAATTCCAGGGTTTCTCAAACATTTTTTATTAAAAAAAATATTTTTTTATGATAAATTTATGAGTTTAACAGCCTATATATTTCCATTTTTTTTTAAATATGGAAAAAAGCCGAAACACTTCAACTAGATAATTTAATTTTATATAAAAAATACAAACATTGTATTAGTACATCTCAATTTTTTTTTAACAATTTTTATAAAAATTGAATTTAGTGACGACATCACTTCATACAATTTGTATGGTAGTCGCCTATACACAATATGTTAGAAGACTTAATAGTTTGATACTTAAATCTCCAAACATACATACATACCACCATACTGTTTTCATATTCTGTGTAAGAAAAACAGACTGACCTCCATACTATCCTATCCTGACAAACATACCTACATGTTTTATATAGAAAATAAAATATCTTCAAATATTTATTAATTTGTGTTGTTTATAGTTTGGTACGTATTCTTTGATTATGCATACTATCGCCATCGACAGTTGGATCTCATGTGTTACATGCAACTAGTTATAAGTAATAGTTTTCATTGTAGCTGTTTTCTTAGTCGGTTTATAAAAATTAATTTTATAGCAGGTATATCTTGTTTTCAGTCACTAATAGATTAGCGTTGTATGCCCTCATAATTCAAAAATCTTTTCCAATACAATCAGCAAGACTATGGAATGCCTTAAGTGATGATTTTACGACGCCTCAATCGATTTATCTTTTAAAAAAGTCTAAAGCTGTTCATCATCATCAGCCTGTGTTTGCCCATTGCAGGACATAGGACATCACTCTCCTTCTCCACTACTCCCGTTCCTGTGCGACTCCCATCCACTGTGGTCCAACAAATCTTTTAATGACGTCCATCCATCTGTTAAGTGGTCGCCCTTGTGGTCTCTTGTCGCCTCTCGGTCTCCACTCCACCAGTAAAAACGAATATAGTTATGGAAAGGATAATGTTGGCCACAAAACTAGAAGACAGGAAGAGGAATGACTGGATAGGCAGTCAGATCAAACTGTCCGACGTGGTTGAGAGAATTGCCATGCAGAAGTGGAGATGGGCAGGACACATCAAGAATGACCGACAATAGATGGTCGAAAAGCTGTTATACCTGGACGAAGGAGGGCTGAAGTAGAAGAAGAATAAATTTATTTATATAATTATCATCACAGAGTACATTCAAAACAATAACACAATATATGGATCTCACTAGGGCTAGTCTGTTAATACCTATATGATATTCTTCAGAAATATACTAACAATGATCAAATTATTCACACCAAAATTAGTCGGTCATGTAAAATTAGTATGTATGACATCATGGATCAAGCATGTAATCCATCTCGCTGTTCAAATCACCATAGGCGATGAGCAAAATGTGATTGTGACTAAATGTTAATGGGGTCCCAATGAGAGTTCAGATAATTTATAGCAATCACTCGCCGTTTGGTGATAATAAGTGATGCAAATATTAGGAAATACTACATATCTTTTTATCCCGCTTGTCGAATGTCACATTATTAATGTCAACATTTTATTTATACACTATTTTATCTCCACTATAACTAAATTTTACGATTATTAAAGTTAATGTGTTAGTTTTATGTGATCATACCACTACACCCGAACTATCAATTCACAGTTTATCAAATATATTTTTTTGATTATCTACATACTTGTATGTGCCCATTGCGCAACGCCCGAACATCGATTCACAATTATTGTGGGGTCATCTATCAATGATAACCCCACATTGTGGTATGTATAATAATAATACATTATTTAACAAAAGAAAGAAAACTTGAAAAATAATACACCACAGGGACCACTCAGTATTTATATTAACAAACAAAAAATATAATATGGGTACTCCCTTGTTGGCATCATTTCATCACTTTACCTATGTCTATCTTACTAGGAATACTTCCTGTTTTAAGTAAGGACAATTTAAATGCGTGTACTTATGTATTTTTCACCGCACTTTTACATCATACGATATTATGTACCTATTCATTCATTAACTTATTTTTCACACCTTTATAAAAACGACTATTATGAAGATTACTGCTGTCCAACTAGGTAACCCTGTTCTGGGGCTAGCAGTTTCCAATTTTTCCAAGCCAAATATTTGACATTTCGGTTTTACATAATTATTGTGTCATTAACAAACAAATATTAGAGCGGACACCAGACATCACAACAAACATATTACAATATTTACATAGTTACATATATCTTAACATGAAAGTATAAATTGATAAAGTAAAGTAAATGTCATTATTTATTATTTTTATCATAATATACCTATGTATATATGTTTAATTTTCTGCTTCTGTTCTGCCAAAAATAAATAAACTAGTAAATATGTACATATAAATGACAACAGTTTCCAATCTGCTGATTGAGACGGCTTCTAGTTTGTAGAATTTCATAATATTTAGAAAATATATGAAAACAAATTATTCCATAGAGTAGTATTAAATTGTGTTTTCAGTCTGGATTTGTGATATGATAAATATACTTTGTTTCTAGGATGTGGCAACTTGTTATTGGATGAGTTTTACATTGATATTTGACATAGGTGCCCTAGAAGAAATATAAAAAGAAAAATGGATGGGTGGATGGCAGAGCGGTTAGCGCGCTGGGTTAGTAATCCAGTGGTTGCGAGTTCGAATCCTGCCTCGACCGATCTCGTTCACCTATAGGACAAGCATTTATGCTTAGTTTAGGGAACGTAGGAAGATGTATATGTACTTGTTTAACAAGGACATATTCATTTAAAAAAAAAAAAAAATATATATACATTTGTCGTTTCAGAACCACGAGGATTTTTAAGCCTAGGGAGAGCCAAAGAAGCTATGTATAGTGGATGCAGCGCAGTACATAAACGAAGTCAAAAGGCATAGTAAAGTTCTATGTAGTCTTAGTAATGTACAGGTAAAAATATATCTAATATTTTTACAAATTGGCCTTATTTAGTCGTTGTTCACTTTCTTTTTATGTATCATAACATTATTCATTCTAAGGATGTTCAGTTGGGTCCTGTTGTAAATTCTTAGAAATATCGTCGAGTTAGTAAAATTACATTAAATTTTAAGGACAAAGACGAAAATGAAACTGGCCACTTACTCTATCACTGTCCTAACATTAGGGGCCGAATTTATAAACAATTCTCAAATGGTGACTCTGAGAATTCTCACGTAAGCACTACTCAAACGAATTTGAGAACTACTAACACTGTCCTATTAATAAACAATACTTTGAGTTCACTCAGTCGAGAACAACGTTTGTCAATGAGTTGTATTTTTTGCTTTATATTACCAACACATTTAAGGCCGCTGCGTTGGGATTCTGAATACTTATTGCATAGACAGGTGCGCACTTTTATAATAATAATAAAACTAGAAATGGGATGGTGAATTGACAATATAATATAACACTGAATCTCCATTGCCTCTCTAGATAAAAAAATCCAAAAATCAAAAATATAAAGAGAATTACTAATTTTGAACAACCATGAATAAAACCAAAAATATCAGTACATACTAAAAATAATGTATTAAAAATCTAGCAATAAAACATACAAATAATAAAAAAAAAACCTATGGTTATGAGTATTTATGTATATTTTTACTATGATGGAAAAAAATACAAATTCTTACATCTATAATAGTATAAATATCATCGAGGTAGATGTAAGTAAGCCAATATTACCTGTTAATTGCCCGAGACAACTTTGGAGAGTATACGAGGCCAGCACGCATCACTAGTATTTTTTACTGTATAGTTTCAAAACACAAAAGAAAATTAATTCCCAGAAAGCATACATGACTTGTACGACGTACGTACTAGTGACGTATACTTTTTGACGCTGATGTAGTGATTTTTATGGAAAACTATACAAGGCCAAGACAAATATATGTAATACTGACACTGCACCATAGTTTTAAGATGTGAAAATGTTACTCTTAATAAATACTTGTAAAGCATATACGGTTAGGTTAGCCCCCTTGGTACAACCACAGTATAGTTTCCGCGATAGTGTAACGCTACGTCCTACGTAGGCGATTCAAAGCGAACGCGATTGCGAAGCGATGCGGTGCGGTTACAAGCGAATTCAATGCGATGCGGTGCGACGCGGCGGCTCTGTCCTACGTGTGCGCGATTCGTTCCCTCTGCCGCCAGCTACTGTCATGGATGTACGTATATAAAATACTCAAGAAGTATGTTCGGCAGAGAAGTGAAACTAATATTGTGTACTTATTTATGAGGGATATCACAATTTGTATAAGGATTACGTGATCTTGAATTAATAAATGAGACTGAATTTACATCTTTCCGGGAAACATATCAAAATTTGACATTCGTGCAAGCGAGAGAAAACTTTGTGTGTTTTGAACAACATCCTATTGTAAAATAGCAATAATAAATAAATGTGTTTACTTGTAGTCCCATTTATTTTTGCCAAATCCTAAAATTCGCGGTTCGATAATAATAATTATTTTGTCCCATAATATGGGACGTTCATGGACAGAAATTAAAATTTCTATTTCTGACATGTCAAAAAACAATGGCACCGCTTTCAATTCGCGCGAAAATATCAAACCAACTGATCGCGTTCGCTTCGCATCGCGCCGCGCCGAATCGAAAAATACTCGCGGTCGGTAACGTAGGACACTTCCATAGTTACCGACTGTTTGTTATTTTCGCGCCGCGCCGCGCCGCTTCGCATTCGCTTTGAATCGCCTACGTAGGACGTCGCGTTAGTGTTTGTTATTGGAAAATATTCGCGATAAGTAAGATAAGATTTTACAATTTCAAACTATAGGTATACGTGAGCAGTCACAACTCGTGCGTTCTATTCTTGTATACTATCAAAAGTCGTTTGCCCTAGTAGCAATGCAATTCAGTGTAATGTAATACTCGATACGAATCATTTACTCGTTTCATACACACGTTTCAACGCTCACACAATCTCCCCGAACGTGCACATGTGATAAATGACATGTCACGGAAATTCAAATCCAACATAAACACGATTTTTATTTTAAGGAATAATATTTAATAGAGATTAAGTTAATCTTGTATCAACTCATGAATGTTGTATTAATTTTAAATTGATATTTAGAACAGCGTGTACCTAACGGATATTCACACGTTTAAAAAAATATTGTTACAAAGTCTATATTATAAAGTTGAACGTATTCAGCTTATTATTTTTCGAAAAAGAGGGTTGTGGCCAATACAAAACTCTTCATTAGTAATAATAATCCAAATTCTAGTAATATTATAAAAACTTTTGATGAAAAAATTAGAAAATACACCGCTTTAGGTAACGAGATTTAAAGACTTTGGCATTCTCGTAAAATAATAATATTACCGTTCATTATTTCAGCCACTGGCATTATTCCAAAATCGTTAATCCGTAACATAGAAATTTTAGATGTATCGAAAAACTTAATAATAAAAATGCAAAAAACGGTAATTATGAATACATGTAGAATCGTTAAAGATGGAATCAGTAGGGTTGTTAGGTAGTATAGAGACCTCCTCAGAGCCTAATCCTTTGATATGTTAAGTATCTGGATGGGTGAACTATTCCCAATTGAAAGCTTGATGATGCGTTTGTTGCATTTTATTTTGCTCTTTTAAATAAATTACAATTTACGCATTGATCTGCTAATTCTTTTGAGGAAGTGTATAATGGTAATAATAATAATTGAGTGTTATTATTTGTAGTGCTTAATTGTTATTAATATCATTAGTAAATCGGCCAGCGCCGTAAAAAAAACACTTCCTTGCACCTCGCGCAAGTGGCGAGTTTATTGCTGTATGGCAATTTCTTCCAACTAACCAGTGTTACCAGCCCATGCAGAGAAGCAATATTTGCATGAGAAATAAATTTAAATAAATTTCTCCTCTCCTGGGAATCGAACCCAGAACGCCCGCACAGAAACCGAAAGGTTTACCAGCTGTGCCAAACAGTGTTAACTTTTTTGTTCTTGAAAGGTCGACAATATCTGAATGCGTTGTTTTTACTCCTCACTAACCCAAGGAGATATAGTGGGGAGTTATGATTTCGCAATTTTTAAGGCTAATTTTTTCGCAATTTTTAAGGCTGACAATTTCATCACAATGTATCTGTGTGTGTACTATGTGCTGTGTACGGCGAGTTTATTTTATTTTATCGATTATAGACTAAAGTACTCATTCGATTCTTTTAAAATTTTGCAAATTTGTATATCTAATACTCACTTAGACCACATTAGATTTTGAAGGATATCTGAATAGTGCTTCTCAATTTTTTTAACTGTCAAATATTTCAAAGTGACCCCATGCTCAGGAAACCTAAAATTTAATATTTTTGTATTCAAATTGCTAAAAAGGCATATCACTTTCATGAAATGGCATTTAAGTTTTCGTAATAAAATATTTAAATAAAAAAAAATATTGAACAAAGTCATTTCATAAAAATGTTGAAAATTTTCCACACAAAATTTTAATATACTTTGTGGAGTGACTTAGTAGTGAGGAGTATAGCATTGGCCACAAACCACACTTTTTTTTTTAATACAACAGCAAAAATACAATGATAATTTTTATTGTTCCAATAGGCGTGATGACAGTAAGAGAGAATCACTGAAATTGTGATTTCAAAAGTAAAATAGGTTAAGAAGATTTTTATAACAGTTCAGATTTTTTTTAATAGTCTTTTAAATGTATTTATTTAGCACTAGCTCATAGAAGCCGAAAATCTTGGCTTGCCTATGAATATTAAATTAAAAAGTTCAAAACCTTATATTTTTTTGTCTGTTTTATTGAAACCATACAACATGATTAAAAATTGAACAGTTTATATATACGATGCTTGACAGGGCCACAAATGTATATAATATTATTTTGGCATGTGGTTTTAAAATATTTTCATGGCCACTCAAATGAACAACGATGCCAAAAAAAACATTAAATTTTGGACATTTTCTTTCAGGGTTTGCCTAGTCCGAAGGTTCTAAGAACGTCCCTGTTATTTAGGTACATTTTAAAACAGTGTATTGTAATTTTATATATATATATAAATAATTATACGAAATTCGGCTATTTTATGAAATACAAATCGTATCGAGTTTGTATAAGTGACGTCATACGCGTTACCAACTTGTTGCACCGCGGAGAATTATCTATGGGCTACGGATTTGACGGGAGTTGGTTATATGGAGTTTTTGGAGGTGTGACGTCACCGGCAGACGCCATGACACATAATAAATGTCAAATTTGATTTTGAATTGGTGATTTTTGCTACAAAACCTTTATTTTATGTGGAAATATATTATATATTTGGAAACAGTGGATGCGTAAAAAGATCGGGGGATATTTTCTTCAAAATTAGTCATCATGCCTATTATATTATTCTAACATGTATGCATTATAACGATTTTGATATCAGGATGGGAAGAGAGAAAGGTAGGGAGGGGAGTGGGGGGAAGCATCGACCATTGGAAACTCATATTACAATTTGTACCGCTCGTGTCTCAATGTATAATTAATACTGTTTTAAATTAAATTGAACTAAAGGGGCACAATTAAAAAGGTAAAGATGCACACAACAAACCAGAGCACATATTAAATATCCGACAAATTCACATTTTTTTAAATAGATATAAACCCGAAGCAAACATCCAGTATATAAGCTCTTTTGATGTATGAATTTTAGCATACAGTTTGTTCTAGAAGATGCAATGTAAAAAAGAGACTGGTTTCTATTTTTTCTGAGTGGACAGTGAAAACGGAGTGAGCTTGGAATAAGTGTATTGTCGATCTGACCGTTTATAATTTTGTATAGAAAACAAATATTCTGCGTGTCTCCAGTAATTTTGTATTGTGGTGTTTAAAGAGCTTGAAGATAGTTTGAGAAATGTAATCTATTACGAAAATGTAATTGTTTGATAAGATTTTCTATTGCTTTAATATGCATTTCATAGTTTGGGTCCCATACAACTGATCCAAACTCCAATACATTGTTATAAATTACCTACATATTATTATTTTTTAAATGAATGAATATGTCCTTATAATTATATTTCTGACTATTTTCAATTTATTATAAAAGTATGTTTAAATTATTTTATATTATATTTATTTGAGCGGCACTTGCGCAGGGTGCAAGGAAGCGTATTATTAACAAAACAAATAAAATTCGTAGAACTTTAAATCTCTATTTTAATTTATTATCTACATAATATAATTTATTAATAAATAATAAATAAAATTTCTGGTGACAACATGACAGTATTTTTTGTACGTTTACATTAAAAACAGAATAAACGAGTGAGTTGTGGCCAACGCTATACTCCTTACTACCAAATCACTCCACAAAGTATTCAAATTTGTATGGAAAATTAACACCATTTTCAAGAAATGAGTGTGTTAAATTATTTTTTATTTAAATATTTTATTAAGAAAACTTGAAAAATTTTCTACACCTTTTTATGAAATTGATGTGACTTTTTAGCAATTTGTAAATAAATATATCAAATATTAAGTTACCCCTATATATTGAAATATTTGTCAGTTAAAAAAATTGAGAAGCTCTGATCAGATATCCTTCAAAATCTAATGGGGTCTAAGCTAGTAGGTATTAGATAGACGAAATAGCAAAACTATGTAGAATAAACACGCCGTACATAGTACCTACATAGCTCACACATAGATACATTGTGATGAAACTTTCAGAATCCAATCTCAGCATGATACTAGTTGATAATCTGAAATAAAAAAATAACCTTAAAAATTGAATTCGTAACACCCCACTGTATCCCCTTGGGGTGGTGAGGAGTAAAAAGTCCCTTCATAGGTTTTTATGACATTAAAAAACTTTAACAAAAAAATATGTAAATTCATTAACATTAACTACGGAAGGTATTACAAAAAAACTACGCTGTAGGCACACTTATTTAATGTATAATAAAGAATTATGAATATTATTATAGAATGTGCAAATTTATATTGTTTTTATGACAAGACCACACCAAGATAGATAAGGCCACACCTGCTCTTATCTTGATGTGTGGGCCTTATACTTTTTCGTGTAAAACACCTAAAATTACATGTTTTTTTGACGGATACTTTCTCAGATTTATGATTACAGCTTGACGTGAAAAATGTCGACAGCCTTAACATTGAGATGAGCCGTTTGGCTTCGGTGTTGGTGTTCTAGGTTCGATTCCCAGCAGGGAATCAATTTATTAAATTTGTATCAGAGGAGAATATTTAAGAAATTTAGATACCTACGAGAGGAAGGTGCTGAGAAGGATCTACGGCCCGACTTGTGACAATGGAGAGTGGAGTACCAGGCACAACCAAGAATTGTATGATCTGTACAAAGAGCCTACCATACTGACAGAAATAAGAATAGGAAGACTCATATGGGCTCATACTTTTTGGCCTAGGTTGCGGCTCTAAGGGCCTAGGCAGTAAAGGCGGGGGTGGGCGGCCGACGCTGTTGTGCCCTCGTCAATTCTGTACTTAGAGAAGAGCAGGACGAACGCCTTTAGTCTCGCTCGGCAGTGACTCGTCAAACTGTGGCGAATGTTGTTGTGTGCTTCGGGCACACCGCCGGCGCAGACGTCGGGTCAGACATCCTGTGTTGACAAATTGACGTCATATCTGACAGGTGATGATTGCGTCGGATGCCCCCAGTGTTAGCCCGCGGAACCTTCGGACGCCAACACGAGGACCGAGGGGTCGGGGGCAAGCCCCTCCGACTTGAAACGGAGTGTACATAGCGGCCGATTTTGAGACCAATCGGAGGCCCTGACGTGTGAGGTTGGTTTCTCGGGGGCAGTGGTTGAACCCGATGGATGGTGGATAGTTTGTGTTGTCCGACGATGCGGCCGCGTCCGGGGGTGAACAGGACCAATGGGTCCTATAGCGTCACCGGCGTGGAAGTGGAATCGCGATCTCCCTCCTGGACACGTCCAAAGAATGAGCGAGGAGGACGTCCCAAGACGAATCATGAATGGTGCACCGGGGGGACGAAGAAAAGTTGGAAGGCCGAAACTTCGATGGCTGGACGGAGTGGTGAAGGATGCGAACAGCATCAGCATCCATAACGCAATGCGTCGCAGGATCGACAGTCATGGAGGCGGGATCTGCAGGAGGCTAAGACCCGATCTGGGTTATGGAGCTACAAATGATGATGATGAGATACCTACGATCCACTTTGATCCATAGCAGAGGAAAATTTTATTCAAATTCATTTATCAGACGCAATTAAATTCAGACGCAAGGTTGGTATTCTAAGTTCTATAGATACTACCACGGGAGATGCTCAGAAGACACTAACATCTCTGGTTCCTCTTCCACCCATTCACAATAGTCACTTGTTTTAGAGAGAGAGAGGCGTTCTGGCGTTCGATTCTCTCCGCTTACCCCAAATTGGGAAATCTGTCTCAGTCTTAAAGAAAATGAATATATTTTTACTATTGCATATTTTATTATGCAATAATAAAAATATATTGGATTACTTACACATTGGTACAAGTAGGCAAATAAGACAAAAATGACCTTATAAGTCTGGCGCAATTCAGGGGTGACTTCTATGCGAAAAATGCATTGTCACCTCACATATAAGAATTGTAGCTTTCATTATTTACAAAAAACCAATTCTCTCAATAGATGGCGTTACAACAAAAAAATAAAAAAAATAATAATAATATTGTTGTTCATAATTTCACCCATAGATGGCTGTAGTAAAAATTCCTTATTTTCAAGCGAAAAGAATTTCAGTAGGTATTACAATATATAGAAGTTTCAAAATTGAATTGATAGGGATCTCATTAAAAAAGGCATAATTGGTGAACGTTGCGCAAGCGCATAAAGTGATCACGTAAACCAGCCGATGACAGGTCGTAAGCCCTGTAGGTGCCTTGATTTCCCGGTTCTCCTACAATAAATTTTCCAACTTCGTCTCTATTGAGATAATTAAAAATCTGTTAAAGAAAATGGTTTGCACATGGGTCATAAATTTTTATTATAATATACTAGATGTCGTAGTTAACAAATTTTGTATGAATCGAAGTGAGGCATTTTTCAGGGGGGATTTTTGACGTTTTGGTTCCAGACCACATCGTTTTTCTATAGAGAATAACGACTAATGTGAATTATTTTCGGATTTATTTGTCGTAATAAACACTTTGTTTATAAAGATATAGAGAACAGTTATCTAGGATATGTTGAAATGTAAGGAAAACTGAAATCTGTTGGAATCAAAACGTCAAACGCGCGATATTCCATGACTCAATTTTTGCACGGAGTACTACACCTAGTATATTATAATAAAAATCTATGGTATGGGTATGCGTACTGCGTGAAATCTGCAGTAACGGGATGGTTTCAATTAATTTATTTAAAAACTTTGTTATATACAGGAGTATAATTTAATTTTATAATGTTCGTCCATAATTGGCTTTATTTAAATGTAAAATGTTTATTTGTAAACAATTCATAGCTATTGACAAACTGTTAAATAAAATAATAAAAAAAAATATCTGGTGGAGTCTGAAGTTTTCCAACACGATCTTCTAACACAAGTCGAATGAAATTTACAGGTCTAGCTCTCAATGAATGGTAGTCGTTTATAAGATAACTTGTGGATAAGAAACTTTTGTGGAATTATTATTTTTTAGAGCACTTGGAAGTGATTGGAAAATTGAGGCTTGGAAAATTTTTTAAGATTTTTTAAAGTAAGGTGCTGGCTCACAGCGGTGTTGTTTTACATATGAATCAATATTTAACTATTCCTAGAAAAAATCATGATCGTAAACCTAATATTTCAGCTACAGCAATAGTTTAGTCTGAATTCCCATTTTTACTAAAATTTAACATAAGTCTAAATAACTTCTTTTATTTTTTAATCCAATAGGTCGAATTTGTCGACAATATAACTCACTATGCTCACAACACGTGGTTGGTGTGGATATTTTTAATAGCTCATTGAAATCCTTCAAACAAAATAAAACATCAAACGAAGTAATATTTAAACATTAACTTTTCTAACAGATTTTTAATTATCTCAATAGAGACGAAGTTGGAATATTTACTGTAGGATAACCGGGAAATCAAGGCACCTACAGGGCTTACGACCTGTCATCGGCTGGTTTACGTGATCACTTTATGCGCTTGCGCAACGTTCACCAATTATGCCTTTTTAATGAGATCCCTATCAATGTTAATTTTCAAAATTGAATTGATACTTTCAAAATTTGTCACCTCAGATATAAGAATTGTAGCTTTCATTATTTACAAAAAACCAATTCTCTCAATAGATGGCGTTACAACAAAATAAATAAAAAATAATAAGATTGTTGTTCATAATTTCACCCATAGATGGCTGTAGTGAAAATTCCTTATTTTCAAACGAAAAGAATTTCAGTATTACAATATATAGAACTTACAAAATTGAATTGATAGGGATCTCATTAAAAAGGCACAATTGGTGAACGTTGCGCAAGCGCATAAAGTGATCACGTAAACCAGCCGATGACAGGTCGTAAGCCCTGTAGGTGCCTTGATTTCCCGGTTCTCCTACAGTAAATATTCCAACTTCGTCTCTATTGAGATAATTAAAAACCTGTTAAAAAATATCTTTGACTCCCGACAGGGAAAAAAAATCCAATGTTTGCGCATATGCAATAATAAAAATATTCGATTAGCTTTTCTTGCCATATCATCTTTTCGTGATAGCAACTGTAACACCATAACATTCTGTGATATTTTAATCGTTGCAACAACAATAATTTATACCTACCTACTGATTGGTTCAATATTCTCAATTTTATGTGTATGTATAGTGACGTTATTGACAGTGTTAATATGAAGCGAGCTGATGTGGACGCGCTTAATTAGAGGGTTAACGAGATTTTTTTGTTATGAATGTATTTTCTATATGTATTGTCAATTCTCTGTACGTGTCCCTTAATAAAATATAATAAAAGTAAAATAAAATAAAATTATACTTTTAAAGTACCCAATATCGCTAAACATCATGGGACTTAAATCGTTGGGTATTGAGGTCTCCTACTGCTCTGCTTTGAGTGATCCACCGCTGACGATATACCGTGTATATTTGATTAAAATAAATAAATAAATAAATATAGTATATTGGGTGGGTATCAACGTAACATACCTACCTTCATACAGCAACAAACATCAACAGAGTCGTGGGCCGCTAGTGTTGCTCGTCTTTATAATAATAGACAAATCGATGTTGGTTCCGACAACAGCCGTAAATCAGAGATCTGTATCTAAACACGGAGAATCAATTTACTCTGCATCAACAACACACATACATCCATACCTTATTTATACATATACCTACTTAGTTATCAATATACCAACTAACAAATATCTATATATAATGTTAATTCTTATAGTTATTGGAAAATAAAACTACATATGTGTTGCTCTAATTATAGAGGAACGACATTTTATATATTTATTTTCACAAATTAAATAGTTTATTTTCAATAACAGTATCACTCTAATTAAAAAAAAATATCGAAATAAAAAATATTCTAATATGGAAAGTTGAAATGATGAAAAAATGAACTATGGATTATGTATGTATGTATGTAGGTACCTAACATAAAAATAAACAAAATACAATAGGTACCTACTAATTAATCTTTACATCTATACAATTTCATTATACTTTTAAGTTTCTACGCTCATTAGAGCACTTACAAAAATTACTTTTAATTATGTAGGTACATATAATAGTGTAGGAATATAATCCAACTGTCAATTTGTTCAAGAGAATGTATTTCTCTTAACATATCGACAAAGTATCTACCTAAGAAATGAGAAAATTGAATTTTTTTCAACTTTGAAGTAAAAAAACACCAACTTAAAGGATTCTCAGCATATTTGTTTCATACATGGATTTTATCAGAATATTTAGTGTGTCTGTGTGTGTGTCCCCCACCTTTAAAGTTCTGATCCGCTCAACGCACTGAGCCTAAAACTTCAGAATATATAAAAGATTATAAGACTACAAAACTTTTCTAAGTTTTACTTTATTTTTATATATATATCTCAAAAACCATAAAAGTTAGAACGCTTAAAATTAGTATAAATATATACATAATCCCAAATTTGTTTATTTTTTAAGTTCTCGAGTTTCTCGAAACATTTTTTATAAAAAACAACCCTCCTCCAAAAAATAACTTTTTTTAAAGGTAGAAAAGAGGTTCTATTATTACAGTTTTTTTTTGGAAAAGAGGTATTATTTTTGTAAAAGTGGTATTATTATCCTCGAAAAAGGGGTTTATTCTTGTAGAATAGCAGTGTTAATATTCCAGTTATTTTTTGGAAAACAGGTATTACTATTGTAAAAAAAAGGTGTTATCATTCGAGTTATTTTTTTGGAAAAAGGGTATTATTCTTGTAGAAAAGCAGTATTATTATTCGAGTTATTTTTTGGAAAAGGGGTATTATTTTGTATAAAACAGGTATTAGGGGTGTGATTTTGGTAGAAAAAGGTGTTATTATTCGCGTTATTTTTTTGGAAAAAGGGTATTATTTTTGTGGAATAGCAGTGTTAATGTACCAGTTATTTTTTGGAAAAAGGGTCTTATTATTGTAAAAAAGTGGTGTTATTATTCTCGTTATTTTTTGGAAAAAGGATTTAATTTTAGTAGAAAAGAGGTGTAAATATTCGCATTATTTTTTTTGAAAAAGGGAATAATTCTTGTAGAATGAAGTGTTAATGTACCAGTTATTTTTTGGATAAGAGGTATTATTATTGTAATAAAGTGGTGTTATTATTCTCGTTATTTTTTGGAAAAGGGGTATAATTCTTGTAGAACAGCAGTGTTATAATTCGAGTTATTTTTTGGAGAAGGGGTGTAATTTTGGCAGAAAAGAGGTGTAATTATCCAATTATCCTCGAAAAAGGGGTTTATTCTTATAGAATAGCAGTGTAAATATTCCAGTTATTTTTTGGAAAACAGGTATTACTATTGTAAAAAAAAGTGTTATCATTCGAGTTATTTTTTTGGAAAAAGGGTATTATTCTCGTAGAAAAGCAGTGTTATTATTCCAGTTATTTTTTGGAAAAGAGGTATTATTATTGTAATAAATTGGTGTTATTATTCTCGTTATTATTTAGAAAAGGGATGTAAATTTGATAAGAAAAAGAGGTGTTATTATTCGCGTTATTTTTTTGAAAATGATAATAATTAATTATTTTTCGAGTTATTATTTGGAAAAAAGGGGTCTATAATTCGCGTTATTTTATTGGAAAAGGGGCGTCATTGGCAGAAAAGTGGTGTAATTATACGCGTTATTTTTTTAGAAAAAGGGAATAATTCTTGTAGAAAAGCAGTGTTATTATTCGAGTTATTATTTGGAAAAGGGGTATTATTTTTGTAAAAAACGGGTATTATAATTCGCGTTATTTTACTGGAAAAGGGGTGTGATTTTGGCAGAAAAGAGGTGTTATCATTCGCGTTACTTTTTTGGAAAAAGGTAATTATTCTTGTAGAAAAGCAGTGTTATTATTCCAGTTATTTTTTGGAAAAGAGGTATTATTATTGTAATAAATTGGTGTTATTATTCTCGTTATTATTTGGAAAACGGATGTAAATTTCATAAGAATAAGAGGTGTTATTATTCGCGTTACTTTTTTGAAAAAGGTAATAATTCTTGTAGAAATGCAGTGTTATTTTTCGAGTTATTATTTGGAAAAGAGGTATTATTTTTGTAAAAAACGGGTACTATAATTCGCGTTATTTTATTGGAAAAGGGGTGTAATTCTGGCAGAAAAGTGGTGTAATTATACGCGTTATTTTTTTGAAAAGGGTAATAAATCTTGTAGAAAAGCAGTGTTATTATTCGAGTTATTATTTGGAAAAGGGGTATTATTTTTGTCAAAAACTGGTATTATAATTCGCGTTATTTTATTGGAAAAGGGGAGTAATTATGGCAGAAAAGAGGTGTTATCATTCGCGTTATTTTTTTTGAAATAGGGTATAATTCTTGTAGAAAAGCAGTGTTATTATTCCAGTTATTTTTTGGAAAAGAGGTATTATTATTGTAATAAATTGGTGTTATTATTCTCGTAATTATTTGGAAAAGGGATGTTAATAATGATAATAATTACCTAATTATTTTTCGAGTTATTATTTGGAAAAAAGGGGTCTATAATTCGCGTTATTTTATTGGAAAAGGGGCGTAATTGGCAGAAAAGTGGTGTTATTATTCGCGTTATTTTTTGAAAAAGATAATAATTCTTGTAGAGATGCAGTGTTATTTTACGAGTTATTATTTGGAAAAGAGGTATTATTTTTGTAAAAAACGGGTACTATAATTTGCGTTATTTTATTGGAAAAGGGGTGTAATTCTGGCAGAAAAGTGGTGTAATTATACGCGTTATTTTTTTGGAAAAAGGGAATAATTCTTGTAGAAAAGCAGTGTTATTATTCGAGTTATTATTTGGAAAAGGGGTATTATTTTTGTCAAAAACGTGTATTATAATTCGCGTTATTTTATTGGAAAAGGGGTGGGATTTTGGCAGAAAAGAGGTGTTATCATTCGCGTTATTTTTTTTGAAATAGGGTATAATTCTTGTAGAAAACAGTGTTATTATAACAGTTATTTTTTGGAAAAGAGGTATTATTATTGTTATAAAGTGGTGGCATTATTCTCGTTATTATTTAGAATAGGGGTGTTATTTTGGTAAAGTAAAGATGTGTTATCATTCGCGTTATTTTTTTTTGAAATAGGGAATAATTCTTGAAGAAAAGCAGTGTTATTATAACAGTTATTTTTTGGAAAAGAGATATTATTATTGTTCTAAAGTGGTGTTAATATTCTCGTTATTATTTAGAATAGGGGTGTTATTTTGGTAAAGTAAAGATGTGTTATTATTCGCGTTATTTTTTTGAAAAGGGTAATAAATCTTGTCGTAATGCAGTGTTTATTTGGAAATTCGAGTTATTATTTGGAAATGGGGTATTATTTTTGTAAAAACCGGTATTATAAATTCACGTTATTTTATTGGAAAAGGGGTGTAATTTTGGTAGAAAAGATTTGTTAATATTCGCGTTATTTTTTTGAAAAAAGGGAATAATACTTTTAGAAAAGCAGTGTTATTATTTCAGGTTATTTCGGAAAAGAGGTATTATTATTGTAAAAAAGTGGTGTTATTATTCTCGTTATATTTTGAAAAAGGGGTATAATTCTTGTAGAAAAGCAATGTTATTATGATTCGCGTTATTTTTTGAAAAGGGGTATGCGAGTTTTTTTGAATATGGGTGTTATTTTTCTAGAAAAGCAATGTTATTATTCGTCATCGGCTGGCTTTAGTGACCACTTTACGCGATTGCATTATTCGCCAATTTAGAATGCCTTTTTCTAGTGAGTTTTTAGTTGAGGCTAGTGGAAAATTGACGCTTGCAAATTTTTTTAAGAAAAAAATTTTATATACCTACCAATGAATCAATAGATTTTTTTTTGTGAATAAATAGATTAGTTTTTTTTATTAAAAATCTTTATATATTCGAGTACTATTTATTGTTGGCAAGAAAAAAAAATGTGGCTCCTTAAAAACTCTTTTCGAAATTTTGTTTATTGTTATTTTTGACTCTTCCGACTCAAAAGGTTGCCGACCCCTGGCCTAGGTGACATAGTACAGGACAGAAGGACCTATAATTTAAGGACGAAGATAGTTGACCTCAACAATCGGCACAGACAAAGAGTTAAGATATAACAAAGGAGAAGAAGATGAATAAATCGTTCATCCTTTATTCTTTCAACGCTTAGCGGTTTAAAAAAACATTAGTATTATTGACTCATTATTTATAAATTTAACAAATCAGTTACACAGTTTTTACGTCATCTCTCAATTAATGATAATTTGCACTAGTCCAAACCACGTTCGTGCTCGATCTTTACTTTACTATCCATAATATCCATTATAATTAAATTTATTTGTCGTAATTGCACGTTTCCGCCGCAGTTTTATCATCGTCGGACACGCAAAGGTTCAACTGCAACATATTGTGACATGTGAATGAGAAAATGAACGGACATTTATATATAATACAAACATACCTACAGGGTGTAAAATTAAAATTACAAATAAATTTCGAGTTTTTTTTGACAATTTTTTAATAACATATCTGTTGGATATACATAGAGAGAAGGGAATATTGCACCTACCTGGTGGCGAACTTCTCCCATGTTATCGGCAAGTCTTCAGGGAAGGCTCCCACTTTAACCTGTATATCATAACACAATAATGTTGGTATATTACACCATTTCCAAACACGGTTTGGGTAATAAATGCGCACGGCGCGTAGTTTTAATCGATCGCTATATTCGTCTGGTATTATTGAACTTTCTTAACTGTCAGTGAAACATACACGGTGACGAGTTGTAGATGATTTTGAAGACTACCGACTACTAACTGTGGGTAGCAATACATTTTTGGGAAAGGAAAGGTTTTGAAGTGTTGCCACATTTACTGATAACAATGTGTCCATAGTGAATAAAATTCAGGAACCTCCAATGTGCTAGAATTCAAATTCTTCTATTTTATTGTATTTTATTTTATTTTATTTTTTTATTAACACATACAACATTAGATACATAGTTTATTACATGGATTAATACATATGATCGATACATCAATTATCTAAATCTAATGTCAGTTACATGACATGTGTCAAATACATTTTGGTTTGTGTGTGTAGTGTAGGTAGTAAAGTATTTTTATTATTTATTTATTTAATTATTATTCCGCTTATATATGAGAGAGGGTGTGTATATGTATGTGTGTGTGAGGGGTGTGTGTGTGTGTGTGTGAGGGTGTGTGAGGGTGTGTGTGTGTGTGTGTGTGTGTGTGTGTGTAAAAGAGAGTATGTGGACTTAAGAGTGATAGGCTATGGTTAGCTATTGTTTTCTAATTTATCTATTTGGGAAATTTCCGTCGATATTCGTTTGGGGAGTCGTAAAAAAAGTCCATGTTTAAAATATCCACATACCTTGAGTAAGCATCCATGGTCCTATTGATTGGTGAATTTATTGCAGCATTTGTTTTATAATATTTGCATTTAAATAATGGTGTATGTCTTGTACGTCTTATAGGTATATTAAAGTCAATAAGTGTGAGTATATCGGCGGAGTCTATATGGTTATTTAAAACATTATAAATAAAAGATAAATCAGTTATTGTTCGTTGGTTCACTAAACTTTGAATATTATTAACCGTTGTATTATTGTCGTATTATTCTTCTTCTTCTTCGATGGCGCAACAGCCCAAATCGCGCCTTGGCCTCCGTTAACTTTCGCCTCCATCCAATCCTGTCCCCTGCTGCCACTTTCCAGCTCCTCTCTTGGAGAAGCTGAGCCGCATCCTTTCTGACCTCATCTTCCCACCGCAGCCTTGGTCTTCCTACCCTCCTTCTCCCACCTGGGTGTCCAGTCATGATTCGTTTCGGCACCCGTGAGGTTGGCATTCGTTGTACATGTCCAGCCCATCTCAGCCTAAGTAACTTCATGTGCGTTGAGTTACTTGGGGTCTGGTATATGTTGTACAACTCATCGTTGCGTCTAATGCGCCATTCATCGCCATCCTTCACGGGGCCGCATATTCTACGCAGTACCTTTCTTTCAAAGGTGTCCAGCGTTTCAGACATCTTCGCCGTCATGGTAATGTCTCGCATCCATATGCCAACACTGTTCTGACTATGGTCTTGTAGAGTGTGAATTTTGTTTTACGATGGACACTGCGAGATTTAAAAACAGGTAGCAATGAAAAATATGTTTTATTGGCTGCCGTAATTCTTTTTCTTATTTCAGCTGGATCTTCATTGTATTCGGTAAGACTAGAGCCCAGGTAAGTGAATTGACCCACTACTTCAAACGAGTAGTTATCCTTATATTGCACTCTGCCTCTCGGTCGATGCGCCGGGTTTCAGAATTCAAATTAGTTTCAATAAATAAAACATGTAATAATTTCTAGTTAGACGCAGATAAATAAGTAGGTATATTGTGTATATTTCTTCTTGTATCGAACTTCTTCAACTGTCAGTGAGACTTACGCGGCGAAGAGTTTTAGACGATTATAATGACAGCTGACTACTGTTGTAGGTAGCAATAATTTTGGGAGAGGAAAGGTTTTGAAGTGTTTACCGAACAATCTCAATGGAGGCGAAACGGCAATATATGTATATTTAAAGGAAAAACGAGAAATCAGGCACCTTGTCATCGGCTGGTTAACGTGATCACTTTAAGCGCTTGCGCAACGTCCATAATTTATGAAAATTCTGCATATTATGTATGTTTCAAAGTAACTTCACATCGTTTGAAAATAAACCCTGTTAGTGCCTGATTTACCGGTTCTTCTATAATTTTGATATGTTCCCGATTCGTCTCTATTGAGATATAAAAAAATGTCATAAATGCAATGCTTGCGTATACTTACATAATTTATTTATTTATAGCTTCTTGGGCGCATGTGCACAATTTAGGGGCTTATTTGCCAAATGGCAATATCTTCCAACCAACAATATTCATTTGGTGAAGGCTATTTTATTTAGGATATGTACCAACATTTTTCACAATATAATATATTATGCGATCATATAAAAATATTCGACCACTATTAGGTATTTTATAGTTAACCACTTTCGGAGCTGCACCGCTCCCTCATCCATACATACTAATACTTGTTACTTATGAAGCTGTGCGGCACCGGCTTAGAATAGTGCTTCCACTCTTTCTATTATCGTTGTTTTCGAGTGTCCCGAAGAGTCGAAAATACAACAGGCAAAATAACACCGAACAAATTTCAGCACTAATGGTTCACTGCCCATTTTGAATGTTGCCTTTTTAGGTGAGTCGAGACTAGTGTGGGGGCATACACGCATGTTTCCTACTTTATTTAATTGGGTTATGAACACCCGATGACATCCGATGCGAATGCGGCGCAACCCAGGATGACAGCCACTTGTTGATGTGCCCACTGATGGGAGTGGTCTGTAGGTAGTCCTGGGGATCTGATTATGACAAATGACAACGCAATGTCTGTCGCTGCTTATTGGAGTGGTAGAGCTTAGAAAGATGAACACCCGCTTACCTGTCGCTGGTAACCCCACATAGTGAGATATGACGTGATGGTATGAATGAAATTACTTGCTTTAAATTACGTTGCTTTTTGGGACATTCTGTATATTTTCAAGTGACATATTGGTACACCCGTTCTTTGAGGGGGAATATTTAAATTGCAATTAAAGAGGCATATTTGTGAAAATGTTTGGTCAAACAATAAACGTTCATTTCACTGTCTTTGATGAGAAATAAGTGATGGTCGAATGCATTGCTTCTAATAGTCATTCTTGGTGAATATAAAATAACTCACTTTATACCTAATAAAACGCTTCATAATATAACAAACTGACGTGTTAAATATCAATTTTCACTTTGAAGGCTATTTTCTCCGAAATCCAAAAGTACTCATTGTTCATAGTATACAATCGTTGATCATTGTAACCAGCTGTGCATCCCTTCACAGAAAAAATCAGCCTTGATACCTGATAATACGAGAACAGAGGGATTTACATTTCCAAAGGAGATCTGGATCTCGTCTCTTAGGTCTCACTTGACAATATACTCTCTTTCATTTAAAAGAGTTATTTATGTGGAGCTGACTGTTTCATGGGACACAAATATTCCAAAAGACCACCAATATACAAGCTATACAAACAAATGGAAATTGGTAATATTGGCTCTAGACGATACTGCCCGACTCGCTTAAGTGGACTCTATCTTTTTAAGGAATTGGTCGGCTTGGGATAGGACAAGAGAAATTATTTATCACCAGGAACTGAGATCGACTTACCCAGGTTCTCGGCGATGCACCGGATGTTGCCTTCCACTTTTCTCGACCAGAGCTTCTTAATTTTTCTTAAAATGGTCCACAGCACTTTGTGGGAAATGTAAAAGTATTCTTGAAAATATGAATGGCGAATTTATAATATGTCTGACACTAGTGAAAAATTGCAACTTACTAAAAACAAATGAATGTTCTTTTTTTTGACTATGTTCCGAATTATTTGAATTGGCTGGAACTGGTAAATAAAACAAAATGGCTTTAGCAAAAATATTTGAACCGGGACACCTGTTCCATTACCCAGCCATCCATAGAGAGGCTTATTTTGTTGGATCTCCGTTTACCTAATAACATGGTTTTTGTTTTGAGAGCATTCATTTTAAGACCAAATAGATAGATTAAAAAATGAACTATATTTGGCACTTCTCTGGTACAATCGCAAGTTATTTATTATTCTATGAAAGTAACCCCCGCGATGAAAACCATCAATGCAATAAAAATCACCTTAGCACAGAACAAGGCAATCACTTAACATAAATTAACCACTATTGATAAAGTCGAGTGTAACCCGTTTACGTCTACATAGCATTATATCATACTCAGGGCGTGTTTTTTTTTCACAGAATAGTTAGATCGGTAGTTATAGTTAAAGTATAACTGCGGGTTATACGAGAAATAGTTAGATATCTAAAAACGGTTTTTTCAAGCGTAGTTTTTTCAAAGTTAAAATGTCTGCATACGATATGTGTTTGGACTCAAAAAGTTTGATCACGTGTCTGAAAGCAGGAAACAGTTGAAGTGGCTCAAAATCCGAGAAAGAAGAAATTCCCATGTTCTTTCCTTACTTTATCAGACACTCAAGAACCCTCTCACACCTAAGTACCTCAAGTAGAAAATCTTACATCTCATGGCCTAAATTTAAGGTCTCAAAACCAAAGTACACTAGCAATACCAATACACCACACATCCTCCTACACTTACTTGTTCACAATAGACGCAGTGCGGCTGTGGAAGCAATTACCCAATGGTATAAGAGAAACTCCTAGCTTAATGTACTTCAAGAAGCTTCTGAAGTCACACTTCTTATCCTCATACCTATAATTCCTTTATCCTTCATCCCTTCCAAACTCATACTTTTCCTATTTTTGGACATAATCATTATTATTTTAATTTATGTTTTTTATATAAAAATTTGCACTTTTGTATTGTACATACTTACTTTTTCTTCCTCATTGTCACGTATACTTATATTATTCACCTTCCTTTGCCATTCATGCTGCTCGGTTATGGAACAATTGAGAATTTTTCTTTTTCTTCAATCTCTTTTTCTTGCCCCCTCTATCCCGGTTTATCCAGGGTCGGGCTTCCTTGTACGTAAGTTCCAGGATCTTCTGTCCTTATTTAATTTATATGCAGTAACTATAACTAACTGTAACTGATGAAGTTCTTAATTTATATAATATATAATGTTTATTTGATTTCCAATCAAAAAGATTTAGAAATTTATGAATATAATATTATGGATTTAAAAATTTTTCAAAGAAATGTGTGATTTTTATTTATTTTATTTCTTCTTTCTACCTAGTCCACACGACTGTCTCTAGGGCGACCTCTATAGACTAGTATCCATTGGTCAGATCCAAAGGTAACTTACCTATCCAAAAAATTAATGGAACACATCATACACATCATCATTTCGCTGTCGTATTTTATTACATCCCGTATAATTTTCGGTTAGGTTTAGTTAGCATTTAATGATAATAGCGACTCGCGTGAGGGAGTTGCTTTATAATTGAATAGAAATTGGTTGCAGGAAATATTTTGTCAATATCTTTGCCATTTTAGGTAAGGAATAAGTTTATTATGTATTCGTATTTTTCAAGCCATTTGATCACATTTATCAAATAAATTATAGTTATATGTCAACATATTTTTACTTAGTTGTATGATGATGAACACTATTTGTTACTTTTTTTGTTGAAATTTTGGCGTTTAATGTCAACTTTGACAGCTCATCCGACTTGGGACTTTCCTGGCGTGTTTTTTAATGTCTAGTGAACGAAAGCATGTATTATCAAATAATGAACGAACGAATGAACAAATAAATTTAAGAACGAACGAAGGAATCGAGACTCTGGAATAATTTGAGTCCTGATATAACTTCGTCAAACTCGCTTTCCATTTTCAAGAAAAGACTAAAGCAGGGATATCTGTCCGAAAATGCCTAATCCCTCTCCTTTTCCTTCCTTCCCTGTGCTACGTAATATTTATCCCTAAACACCTGATCTCGATTACCTCTTCTTGTTCCTTTCCAATATTTTTTTTCTATGATGTTTTTTTTTTTTATTTATCTTGGTGTTATATATTATGTTCTTTTGTAGCTTTCATTTTTTGTTGATGTACATGTATAATTCTGTCACTCTGTAATCTGGTTGGTTGGAAGGAATTGCCTAATGGCAATAAGCCCGCCAGTGTACATTATATTTTCAAATATCGTATTTTTATGTTTGTGGTAGGTATATTTTGACAAAAATTAACTAAATTTTTTAACTTTGTATACATCACGTGAGAATTGAATTTGCGACCGGTTTCGGAACTAACCGTTCCCGAAATTTTGGAACAGTTAAAATTCCGCCTGAGGAGGGAACGGTTAGTTTCGAAACCGGTCGCAAATTCAATTCTCACGTGATGTAAACAAAGTTAAAAAAATTAGTTACATTATATTTGTTTATATTATGTACAAAAAGTTAAATAAATCATCAAATGAACGAAGTACCTATAATAAAATATCATTTTTATTATTATAACGTCTATGATATTGCATGTATGGTTATGCAGCTAAAATGATATCGGGCTTTACGACCACCGTGATAGAGCGATGTGTCCGATGGTCCATTGTCGTTATCTCTGGTATACGCCCAAGTTTATCTGATTTAGTGTCATTTTTATGTAAGTATTATTGAGATGATTACAATAATGGCTCATCTCTTATCGTGCGTGGCCAGCGGGTTAAATAAGGCTCTTGAATAAATATTTATAAACGGTTTTTTGTGTCTGTGTTGTGTTAATTTTTTCACGATAAACAAAAGGTGTCGGAGGAATGTTGTAACATAGGGAGACGGGGCGGGCGTCAGGAAATTGGCGCCTAAAATTTTATTTTAAATCATAACCTAATCACTATTCCTAATATATCTTAATATACTACAATAACTCCAGTGACAACCTGTAATTGTGTTGTATTGTAACTATATATTTGATTTAGATGTAAAAAATAACAATTTCTTACATCTAGTATAAACAAAAATATAAACAAATAATAAAAAACAAATCAACATCGGATGACTATGTGAACACCCAAAAAAGACACGTACCTATCAATAACAATAAAACACAAAATAAAAACAAAAGGAAAACGCACTACCACAACAGAAGATATCAAACATGAAAAAAAAAACAATAATAATGTCGTATCAAAACAAGCAAAACAGATATTATAGATATTATTAATTGGCTTTAATATTACTCAAATCATCTTTATTTTATATAATTTATTATACGCTGTATGTTGTCCTCTAATTAAATAAATAACATAGCCTAACCTCACCTAATCTAACCTATCCAACGTATTCTATCCTAAGGTGCTAAATATGTGCTAATTTTTTTTCAATTTAAAAATATATCGAACGCATGTATTTTGTAATCGCTCCAATTTATCTAAGAGTTCTTGATTAGCGTCAAAATAACATACATCAGCGTATATTTCCATCTTCGTCCTAGACCAGAGATACACGGATTGTTTTGTAGCTTTCGGGGTCAACTGCTTCAAGATGTCGCAGGACGGCGCGGCGTCTGCAGTTCCAATATAAAATTCGCGTTTACAATACACGAACTGCTTGATTCAGTCGTGTGGCAGTTAAACCGATTGCTCCTATCAGTTGTGCTTAGTCGGTTTAAATGCAACATAACTTCTTCACGCTGCCGCTACAACTGTTACAATTATCAATGGTGTTATACAATTATTAAGCAATCGTGTTGCAGTTGAACCGACTGCTCCAAACAGTTGACTCCGAATGCTCCGTGTATCTATTGGTCTTAGCCATGTTCAATCCACTGCTGGATAAAAGCTGTTTGCTGTCATCCACGACCCGCATGCTGAACAATGTCATCTGTCCACCTTTTTAGTTGTCTTCTTACGCCTCTTTTGTTGGTCCGCTGCGGCTCTACTTTCCTCCATGGCGCTTTTGTCCCGTTTCTATCGGGGTACGCTTTGACCAAATACTTTACTTTTTATTAAATAGCAGTACATATTTTTTGACTTGACACCACCTCTGTGCATTTGGTATGGACAACGTAAGTTTCTGAATATATTTTCGATAAGGTAAGTGTCTCGAGACAGGTTCTCCAAATTAATATAACGTGATGGTGTTTATCCAACGATTATTTGTCTCTTGTGTTTATTCTCAATAATTTTTATCTTAATTTAACAATAATAAAATTGGATATTTATTTTAATGTAAAAAAACTAAACAGCTTGTTTGTCTAATTGAATGATTTACATAAAAACACTTAACATACAATAACCATTAAATATTTTAGATGGACGAAAGTTACATTGTCATAAGATAATAATTGATTGTGATTTTTTTTATTATTATCAAGTGCAATTATTCATTCAATCAAACTCTCACGCATACACGATTTGTATATTTTAAATCATAGACATGGTCTACTTATTTTATTTCATCTCAGAAAGCTACAGCTTAAAAGTATGTATTTTACATTTCATTATTTGTAAGAAAGTTGAGCCACAAATAGTTTCTTCAATTTAAATTAATGATTTTACAATAATTGATAACATAGTTGAAAAGGTCAGTTATTAAAGAAAGATCGAGATATTTCCAACTCCACCAAAATTAAAATCATCAGAACTCTCATCTTCCCAATATCCCTTTATGCAGCCGAATCCTGGACAATGAAGTCCCGTGATCGTGACAGGATTGACGCATTTGAAATGTGGTGTTGGAGTTGCATGCTGAGGATTCCGTTGACTGCAAGAAGAACGAATGACCCAGTCCTTAAAGAACTCAAAATAAAAGAAAGATTGTTTACAATATGCAGCCGCCGGGTATTGAGCTTCTTTGGTCACATCGCCAGGAGAGGGCCAGGTTACCTGGAAAAAAGTATTATCACAGGAAGTGTACCAGGCAAAAGAAGTAGAGGCAGATCTCCTGCGCGATGGTGTGACCAAATTAAGGAGATGACTAGGAACGACCTTTGTTCGGCGGTGCGAGCTGCGGAGGGGAGAGAGGACTGGAGGCGACTAGTTCTGTCCATTAGCGGCCCCATAGATCACGACCCTTAGCATTGAGGAAACGAAGAAGAAGATTACAAAAGATAGATTAAAAATATACACGTATACAGTTTTATTTATTTATTGATTTGTTTCTTTATCACACCTTTTTAATAACCTTCATTAAAAATAGATAACTACTGCCCAACTAGGTATACCTGTTCTAGGGCTAGCAGTGTACATATTATAATATTTCACAGGAGACATATAGGTTAAACCTATTGTCATCGTGATATGCATAAACATATTGCGTATATAGGTATCTTGTCATATTTATTTGTTAATTGCACAAATAATCTGAAATAGTATCTCTTGGGAATACTGAACTGACAGAGCATAGATGTGATCCGTCAGTCATATCTTTATTTGTTAATTGCACAAATAATCTGAAATAGTATCTCTTGGGAATACTGAACTGACAGAGCATAGATGTGATCCGTCAGTCATATCTTTATTTGTTAATTGCACAAATAATCTGAAATAGTATCTCTTGGGAATACTGAACTGACAGAGCATAGATGTGATCCGTCAGTCATATCTTTATTTGTTAATTGCACAAATAATCTGAAATAGTATCTCTTGGGAATACTGAACTGACAGAGCATAGATGTGATCCGTCAGTCATATCTTTATTTGTTAATTGCACAAATAATCTGAAATAGTATCTCTTGGGAATACTGAACTGAGAGAGCATAGATGTGATCCGTCAGTCATATCTTTATTTGTTAATTGCACAAATAATCTGAAATAGTATCTCTTGGGAATACTGAACTGACAGAGCATAGATGTGATCCGTCAGTCATATCTTTATTTGTTAATTGCACAAATAATATGAAATAGTATCTCTTGGGAATACTGAACTGACAGAGCATAGATGTGATCCGTCTGTCATATCTTTATTCATTCGAGTCTCAGATCAAAGCGGCATTTTTTGCGAAAGAGGAAAGAAAAAAGAAGAAAGAAAACAATTATATAAATTATGTCTATAACATCTTTACACTACGATGTCGAACATTTGATACACTTTAGTTCTCCCGTAGTTCATGATGTATTCGGAACATTTTCTTTTAAATTTTTTCGGCGATATTATTTCTTTGAGTGGTGCAGGTAACATGTCATAAATTCTGGGGGCAATGAAAATAAAATGTCTTTTACCAAAAGCAGTTCTCTTGTGTGGAATCGCATAGTTTGTTTTAGTTAACGAGTACCTATGTTTTTGGATGAGGAGGATGGATCGTTAGTGAATGAGGAGTGGATTATTGGATTATGTAGGTATTAGAGTTTGAACATCTTTGTCTGTTTTTGATAATGCTGTAAAGTGTTATGAAAAATATCTGTGTGTTTGAAATGTGTATTATTATATCGTTGAATTCTAAACATACATACATAGGTGAAAAATATTTATTTATTTATTTAGGGACAAATACAGTCTTAAAATACTAAAATAGAATAATACACTATAAAATAATAACAAACAGACCAATTAAATATGTCCACAGATATTAAATATGAAACATTTTAAACATCATAAATTTAAATATAACTAAGATTTACTGTATGTTTGCCTGTGACGGGAAAGGAAGGGAAGGGAAAAGGATTGTGACAGTTAAATTGTTATATTTTTGTTACAAACAACAACAAAAAATGTAAATAAAAGTATACAAAAGATAATATTAGAAAAAAAAACACAAATAATGAACAAAAAAAAATTTAAACATACGAGTTCATGCTATAGAGAGAATTTTTGTATGCGTTATTACTAGCGGTGAATATAATATCAGAATGTGTGATACTGGCCGAGAGGTTGACATTATAGAAGTTACAAGCCCTTTTGATGAACTCATTTTGATTAGAATTAGTATTATGTATTTAATGTGGCATACTGGTATATGGAATATATTTTGTGAGCGGGAATGTCTATCCGGTATATGGAGTGATACAGTTTTGAGTTTGTTTTGTTGACTTGCCTATATATAAATAACGTTTCAAACGATGTCTGTACCAATCCAAACTCCGAGGTCACGAGGAGGGCGAATACTTTCTGATAAGGAATTGCTGACAGATATAAAAATATGGATAATTTCATATATGAACAACATACTCAATACTCAGATGAGACTAGTCATCGAGGGAAGGCGTGATGTGGGCACAATAAGAATGCCTTGGATCCAAAATATTCGAACCTGGACAAGTATTCAGGCCGTCGGAGATCTGCTGCAAATTGCCCGAAATTAAGAAGCACTTGCCCAAGTGATTGCCAATGTGGCTACGAATTCCCACCGGAACTATTTACTTACGGACACTTCGGAAACGAATGCGCATAGGCGACAAATCGACCGCCAATGCAGTTCAGCAATCGACTGAAGGGACATTGCAACGCATATCGAGTACCTTCTACTTCTTCTCCACTGTTGGATGCAGGGCGTTTCAGCTATCGAGTACCAACATGTATTGAAGTGAATATACATGAATGTGACATATAACCCCCTATTCAGTAACTATTGGAACTAAAAAAGGAACGTTCTAAAATTGCAGATTTTAGATTTACGTTCTTATTTCAGCGTTATAAAATATATACTTGGACTAAATCGAATAGGGACGTACCTATTTTGGTCGGAACGTTCTTAAAAAGTTACTGAATCAGACGTATTATGAATAATTATAAAAATTATGAAATTTTAATAATTTTCATTATTATTAAAAATATATCTAATTCAGTAACTTTTTAAGAACGTTCCGGCCAATATAGGTACGTTCCTATTCGATTTAGTCCAATTTGATATTTTATAACACTGAAATAAGACCGTAAATCTAAAATCTACAATTTTAGAACGTTCCTATTTTAGTTACAATAGTTACTGAATAGGGGGGATAGTCCTCTCTTTCTACCAGTAAGACTGAACCACGGTACTCGTATTTCGACTCGCTCAACACTACATAGAGTGAGTTTTATTTAAAAGTGCACATAATGGTTATATTAGTATGGTTGCATTTTGTGTTGTTACGCTTTGAAAACATGATATTCGCTACAATTATGGATTTTTTCCTTCTCGTGTAATTTTTGTAAAATATTTTCTGATAAATTTGCATATAAGTGTGTTTTGTTTAAGGGGGCATATTTATATACCTTAAACCAATTTTAATTTTTTTTTTTTTTCAAATATGTGTGTGTTTTTTAAAACAATACCATAAGTATTTTCAACATTTCTCTAGTTAATGTTTGCCACAAAATTTTAAAATTCAGCATTAATTCTCCTAAAATAATTATTTAAAATATCCCTTTTTACAACATTTTTTTTAACTTACTCCATAACTATGTGTCGTAGAGAAATATATCTTTTATATGCTTAAAGAGTGCATAAAATAGAATGACCGATGATTATTTCAAACTTCAGTCAGGGGGCAAGTCTGGTCAACCGGCGAAATCAAAACCCTCGTGATTACGCACGTGATACGCAATCATGGATATAATATCATACGGAGTTCTATGACATCTTAAATATACTCAATAGAAACTCCATATGATAAATTAAATCCACTAAAAAACCACAAAATCCACAAAAAACCCCACCCCCCCCAACACCCCCCCAACATTAAAAACCCCCAAAATCCAACCACTACCCCCCAAAAAACCACTAACCACATATAAACCATTTTACACGCACGCGACAGTTTCACTTACTAATGCGTAACTCATAATGCGTAATAGCATTTTAATAGGTATATCATGTTTTCAGTCACTAACGCTACGTCCTACGTAGGCGATTCAAAGCGAACGCGACTTGCGAAGCGATGCGGCGATCCACATACAAGCGAATTCAATGCGATGCGGTGCGACGCGGCGGCTCTGTCCTACGTGTGCGCGAATCGTTCCCTCTGCCGCCAGCTACTGTCATGGATGTAAGTATATAAAATACTCAAGAAGTATGTACGGCAGAGAAGTGAAACTAATATTGTGTACTTAGAGAGGCATATTTATGGGGGATATCACAATTTGTATGAAGAATTACGTGATCTTGAATTAATAAATGAGATTGAATTTACATCTTTCCGGGAAACATATCAAAATTTGACATTCGTGCAAGCGAGAGAAAACTTTGTGTTTTGAACAACATCCTAGTGTAAAATAGCAATAATAAATAAATGTGTTTACTTGTAGTCCCATTTATTTTTGCCAAATCCTAAAATTCACGGTTCGATAATAATAATTCTTTTGTCCCATAATATGGGACGTTCATGGACAGAAATTAAAATTTCTGTTTCTGACATGTCAAAAAACAATGGCGCCGCTATCAATTCGCGCGAAAATATCAAACCAACTGATCGCGTTCGCTTCGCATCGCGCCGCGCCGCATCGAAACCAACTCGCGGTCGGTAACGTAGGACACTTCAATAGTTACCGACTGTTTGTTATTTTCGTGCCGCGCCGCGCCGCTTCGCATTCGCTTTGAATCGCCTACGTAGGACGTCGCGAAGTTTAGCGTTATATTATGTGCTCTTAAAATAATTATATAAGCTCCTTTCTCTCATATTATTTTCAGATTATTTTTTTTAACACTCATTCATTCATATCATCACGGTATTATCCACAATGTGGGGTGACCAGCGACTGGTGTGCGAGTGTGCATTATTTTATAAAAGGAAGCACAACACATGCGTGCATCACTATAAACCAGACTCGTCTCACCTAAAAAGGCACTACATTTAAAAATGGATGGTGAACCTCATTGCTGAACTACATAATATGTGAGATGATATTGTTGCCTATTGTTATTTCGATTACCTGGCTCTTACGGGACACGCGAAAACAAAAATAATAGAAACAAGTGGAAGCACTATTTTCTTTAACGATTTCTCAATTCTCTCTTTGGTTTAAATCTTGGGGATTGGTTGGCAGTAAAGCGATGCATGTCTTCCTTCACTCCGCTGGGTCTTCGATGACTCTCTTTTACTCTGTGTAGGAGGTAAACTTCATGTCCTCGCACATCTGCCCTAGATACTACCGAAGGGGGCGCCCTCAACCATCTCCTCCAAGATGATGTGTAAGAGATCCTCGTGTCGCAACACATGGCCCATCTAGTTTGCACGCCTTATTGATAAATTTTTTTTTATTTTTTTATTGAAACCAAACAAAATATAACAATATACAAACAATAAAAAAAGTACAATTTAAATAAGTTATATGAAACATTTTTTTTATAGTATTATTTGGTATACAACACCTCACTAGGCTGAGCCTGTACCGAGGTGGCAGAATTTTTTTTTTGCGTTATATCTGACAGAAAAATATTAAACTTGTATTTAACTAAAACTTGTTATAAAATATACCTATTATAAAAATAAAAATATAAACTATTGTAGCTTGATCATGTTTCCGCAGTATATAATGCCCTTGTTTCTAATCCATGTTTCTATTGTTTTCTTGTACCTATTTCAAATTATTCATCAACTGTATGTCCGTTATTTCACTTTTTATTTCTTTTTATTTAAATATGGTATTTAAAAAAAAAAAAAAATTATTTACCTTTTATCACACCATATTTATAATGACAACAACAAATAGATTTCTGCTGCCCAACTAGGAAATCCTGTTCTAGGGCTAGATATGTCTATTTATTTAAGGGACAAATACAGTATTATAAAATATACAAAAGGAATACAATATAAAATAAATAAAAAACAGACCAATTACATTTGTCCACAGATGAAAATCATAATAATTACAACGTTAAATAAGTAAAAATATAGGAAATCAAAATAAACAAAAATATTATTAGAATAAATTAAAATGTTGTTATTAAAAATTATTGCATGTTTGCCGGTGACGGGAAATAAAGGGAAGAGCAAAATAAAAAGGAAAAAGGACAGGAGAAGGATTAGATGTGCTACTATGATGTAAGAATAAAAACAAATTAAAAAAAAAAAATTTTTAACAGATTTTTAATTATCTCAATAGAGACGAAGTTGGAATATTTACTGTAGGAGAACCGGGAAATCAAGGCACCTACAGGGCTTCGGCTGGTTTTACGTGATCACTTTATGCACTTGCGCAACGTTCACCAATTATGCCTTTTTAATGAGATCCCTATCAATTCAATTTTGATAGTTCTATATATTGTAATACTGAAATTCTTTTCGTTTGAAAATAAGGAATTTTTACTACAGCCATCTATGTGTGAAATTATGAACAAACATTCTTAATATTATTATTTTTTTTTTGTTGTAACGCCATCTATTGAGAGAATTGGTTTTTTTGTAAATAATGAGAGCAACAATTCTTATACCTGAGGTGACAAATGCATTTTTCGCATAGAAGTCACCCCTGAATTGCGCCAGACTTATAAGGTCATTTTTGTCTTATTTACCTACTTGTACCAATGTGTAATTAATCGAATATTTTTATTATTGCATATGCGCAAACATTGGATTTTTTTCCCTGTCGGGAGTCAAAGGTATTTTTTAACAGATTTTTAATTATCTCAATAGATACGAAGTTGGAATATTTACTGTAGGAGAACCGGGAAATCAAGGCACCTACATGATTACGACCTGTCATCGGCTGGCTACAATATATAGAACTTTCAAAATTTAATTGATAGGGATCTCATTAAAAAGGCATAATTGGTGAACGTTGCGCAAGCGCATAAAGTGATCACCTAAACCAGCCGATGACAGGTCGTAAGCCCTGTAGGTGCCTTGATTTCCCGGTTCTCCTACAGTAAATATTCCAACTTCGTCTCTATTGAGATAATTAAAAATCTGTTAAAAAATACCTTTGACTCCCGACAGGGAAATAAATCCAATGTTTGCGCATATGCAATAATAAAAATATTCGATAAAAAAAATAGGTACAAAAATTAAAAAGTTCACGCCGTTATGCATCTATACAAAGAGTTTTTGTAACAGTGAAAATATCAGAATGTGGTATATTGACTGAGAGATTGACATAATAGAAATGACATGCCCTTTTGATAAATTCGTTTTAATATAAATTGGTGTTGCTTTGATGAATGTTAAACAAGTTGTTCGATCTGCCGATTTCGCAAAAGCGCATGGTTTCATCAAATGTTTGAAGATTATTTGAATTTGGAGATAATATGATAACATAATTCCATTTATTTGACTGACTGACACTCGTACCAACATTACCATAAAGTACAATTTTAAATTAAACGCAGTATACCTCCGTTAAATTGTAGTGTTGCATGCTGTTAAAATTAATTAAATTTATAATTTCGTACTGCATTAAAATGGCAACTTCCTTGACGATTCGTTGACCCACTTACATACATCAAACAATGGCTGCATTTCCTAGAATCCACATGAATACATACATTTATATTATCATGTGCAATAAACAACACAAAATTATGAAGATCACACGATAATGATAATAATTAATAGGTAGGTATCTACCGATATTTAAACTTTATATTTTCATATTTCCGACTGATAATATATTCGGTAGGTACCTATATTTTGTACTAAAGCTTTAGTTTAAATATTAAATTTTTTTTTTTTTTTTTAAAAAAAAAAATGAATATGTCCTTGTTAAACAAGTACATATACATCTTCCTACGTTCCCTAAACTAAGCATAAATGCTTGATTTTATAAATATATTTCATAAAATTTGTATAATAGCTTTAGTTTAAATATTAATTTTGTACAATAGCTTTAGTTTAAATATTAATTTTGTACTATAGCTTTAGTTTTAATGTTAATTTTGTACTGTAGCTTTAGTTTACATATTTATTTTGTATTGTAGCTTAAGTTTAAATATTTATTTATGTATTTGTATATAAGTCTACGATTATAAACAATATTTTATGAATGAATCTGGAGATTAATTCTCCCTTCCGTCTTTTTATTGTATTTCGTTTTATATGTTTAAATAAATATATTCATTTTATTCACACAAATTGGTACGTTTCAATTGGACCAATTTAGCCGAATTTCTCTGGACGGCCACACACCGCCGGCAGCTTTACATAGACAACACCTCTGTCTCTGTTGCAGACACCGACATTATTCCTAAGTCCGCCGTTAAACTTCTGGGAGTACATATTGACTCCAGTCTTAGTCTCAAAAAACAGATAAACAGCACAACATCCTCTGCTTTCTACCACTTACGACGAATAAAATCTATCAGACGAAATATACCTACGGAAGCAACGAAATCTCTAGTAAACGCATTCGTTATTTCCCGCCTGGACTACTGCAATGGTATCTACGCAAACCTTCCAAAGCTGGAGCTAAACACACTTCAATCCGTCTTCAACGCTGCTGCTAGGCTAATCACCGGAGCCGCGAAATTCTCACACATATCCAACCATCTACGAAATCTTCACTGGCTAAAAGTGCCAGAGAGAATCAAGTACAAATTGTGTTTGTTGACTTTCAAAGCGATCCATGGCATGGCTCCCACGTATCTTTCAGACTTCTGCATCCCTCTCACCGTAAACGAGCGACAACAAACACTTCGGTCAGCCACCACATCCATGATTGGCAAGTTAACTGAAATAAATAGAGTCAACATTTCATCCTTCGGTGATCGTGCTTTTGCTGTGGCCGGACCAGCCTCGTGGAATAAACTACCACCTGAACTGAGGCAAATCGACAACTTAGCACTATTCAGGAAACACCTAAAAACTCACTTCTTCCGCGAGTCTTACAATAACCCCTAATATATTCAAAGCGCCCTTGAGGTGAGGTTATCACAAAAACGGCGCTATAAAAATAATCCAAATTTATTATTATTAGCCCACCAAATGAATATGGTTGGTTGGAAGATATTGCCATATGTCAATTAGGCGCTATTGTGCACTTTTTATGTAATGTGTGCAAAATGTTTAAAATAAATAAATAAATAATGATACTAGATAGAAATAAATGAAGCCATTTACTATGTCGCTCACTCAAACACAAGATCTGGGGGCAAGTCCCGGTAAGCAATGGAATCAAAACCAGCATGATTATATCCATATCATATATATAATTATCATATGGATTTGTATAATTTATTGAGATATTATACAACTCTAAAGATAATTATATCCAAGATATGGGTAGTCAAGAGAGTTTTGATTTCACCGCTTGACCAGACTTGCCTAGAATAAATCTTTATAAGTAGTTAAATTTTAGGATGCTTATTATGATAATGTTATTTTTACTCCTCACTTACCCAAAGGGGAAGTTATGAATTCCCAATTTCAAGGTTATTTTTTACTGCAGATTATCAACTAGTATCATGCTGAGATAGTATACTGAAAGTTTCATCACAATGTATGTATGTATGCTATGTACGACGTGTTTATTCTAATTTATCGATTATAGACTAAATAACTCATTCCATTATTTTCAAATTTTGTACAGTTGTCCAACTGTCGATTTGTTCAAGAGAACAAAGTTATATAGCCTACTATAGCATATTAATAATAATAAAAAAAGTGTTAAAAGGGTTTTGATTTCACTGTTTGACCAGACTCGTCCCCCCCCCCTGGTTAGTTGAATGAATTTTCCTAACAACGGCATTCAGCCTGCCACTGTGCAATGTAAATTCATTCATACCATCACGGCATATTTGACAATGTGGGGTAACCACCGACAAGTGTGCTTGTTTCTACTACTTTGGAAAGTGAAGCAAAACACGTGCGTGTGTTCCAGTGACGTCTCATTTAAGAAGTCAACCCACCTAATGGGTGGTGAACCCCATTGTTGAATTATATGAAATATAATCAATAATAATATACAGATAAAAATAAAACTCTATTCTAAGCCGATACCCTACAGGGCCTACAGCGATCAAAATATCCAAAAACATAATTAATATTTACTCTTCAAATCTCGGTAATTATACGCGGACAAGGATGTGAAAAATACAGAATTAATAAGTTCTTAGCGCGGCTTCCATACGGGAGGGGAGGAGGACAGGTTCATAACAGTTAAAATTTTGTGTTCAGTCTATGTTGCAGATTCGTTAGAACGATTCGTTTAAATGAACGTTTTAAATTATTCATATCAATAAATACTAGTTAAACAGTTATTTTTTTATTTCTTGATTCTTATCAAGAGTTCTCAATTTCAAACATAAGTCGGTCTCGTGTACGATTGCCGGCGGAATCCTCAGAATGTGGTAACATGTTATTGAGTAGGTGTTAATTATTTTTTTTAATTAAATGAATAATATGTCCTTGTTAAACAAGTACATATACATCTTCCTACGTTCCCTAAAATAAGCGTAAATGCTTGTGCTATAGGTGAACGAAATCAGTCGAGACATTCGAACTCGCGACCACTGGATTACTAACCCAATAACCTAACCGCTCTGCCATCGACTCATCTGAACATAGTACCTGTAAGTTGCCAGAGAAGCAAAAAAAAAATAACTGCAACAAAATATTTCATAATGGCATTACACTAAAATACACAATTTAAATGATTGACGCACTGAACGATCCGTTACTTTGAACGAAATTCAACGAGCGGCATAAGACTGAACGATTCGTTACTTTAAACGAAATTCAATTATTAGCATAAGACTGCACGATTCGTTACTTTGTACGGAATGCAAAAAGAATCATTAGAGTAATCGATTCCTCACTTTGAGAGAAATTCAACGAGCGGCATTAGACTGGACGATTCGTAACTTTTAACGAACTTATAAAAATAATCATTAGATAGAATAGATTCGTTATTTTGAACGAAATGTAAAAATAATCGATTCGTCCCTTTGAACGAAGTTCAACGAGAGGCATTAGACTGAACGATCAGTTACTTTGAACGAAATTCATTATGTGGCATTAGACTTAACAATTCTTTACTCTGAACGAAATTGAAAAATAATTGTTTAATTGAACGAGTCGTTACTTTGAACGAAATTTGAAAAGAACCATAGGATTGAACGAGTCGTTACTTTGAACGGAATTTGAAAAAAATCATTAGATAGGATGATTCGTGACATTGAACGAAATTCACCTTTACGAACGTTCAGTCGAGTCTGTGTTGGTGTCCAGCGAGCCGTGGCCGGTATATTAGCAGGTGCAATTAGGCAGGTAATCATCGGGGGGATAATTAGTGATACACTTGGGGTGATTTCAAAAGTAAAGTAATAATAATTACACTTTTTTTTTACCTCTCGCTATTTATGTGGGTTTTGTATTTACCCACAGACTGATGGACATTACTACCGGATATACCAATGCTCCGTTTATATTCGACGATTTGAATGACACAGCCATACCTTTGTGCTGTGAAATGTTTAATTTTTAATACTTCACGCAGGACAATGTGATGTCCTTTTGTATTGTTCCTCCCCCATCATCATACGTTCTGCTGATCGGGACTCTAGGAGTATGGAGAACTCTAAACCTTAGTTACAATGCAATAAAAGTTCCAAAGTGAGCTGATTATAAAGAATCAGCTCGCTTACCGTGTAGACACTGCCAGTGTTTCTTTTAGGCAAAAAACTCCAGTGGGACAACTAAGAGTTTCGGGGGGCGAAATAAATAAATTAAACAATGTAATATTTACATTAAATTCACGTTAATTTTAGTATTTTAATGAATAAGGGATGTTATCATTACACAAAATGACTAGAATAGACACGCCGGTCGATGGAAGGACAGCGCTTCCGAAACATGTCGCGAAGTGACTCAAAAAACAAGTGGTATATAGCGAATTTATGATTCAATATGGTTATTATTAACTACCACAAAATATCCGCCGAATCATTAAATGATTATTTTATTTTTTACAAAATCGTATTCTTCGCGTTTTTTTTGCTGGCATACAAATCAGCAACCTTTTTCAGAAACTTTTCATTTGGAGTCACTGGTCCCTCGATGCTAATCATCATACAATGCTTCAAAGTTTCAGATAGCATTCTGTTTCTGGCATCATTCAGTATTCTATTCATCGTACTAAACGATCTTTCGAAGGAGGCAGTCGTTACGGAAATAACAAGAAGGATTTCACAAAGCTTTTGTAGCTCGCAATACCCTACGTCGGCTTCAGGTTTTTGCGATTGGATTTTCACCTGTCTCCGTGTACATTCCGCTTTCTAGCATGGACTTGATGTAAAATTTAAATGATTTAAGGTTTGCTATTACATTTTCTGCATTAAGCGTCGGAAATTTGTCACAAAACTTTCTTACTTCTGTATCTTGTAATTCTATTAATGATTGAAATATCTCAAATTCACTTGAAAATATAATGATATCAATTGATTTGTCATTGAACCTGTTTTCTATTTCATTAATTACTCTTTCACAATACATCTTCATCCCTTTAAATTGTTCAGTTACATTTTCATCAGCAACCAAGTGCACTTCAGATTTGAATTTCTCTATTTCGATAATTACCCTTACTAAAGCATAACTTTATAGTGCATTAGGCGGTTTTAATATATCGTGTTTTCAGTCACTAGATTTAGCGTAATATCGTCCCTCTGCTGACTAACTGTCGTAACTGTCGTTCATATGGGCATTTGCGGAAACCTATTTAATCTACTCCATTCTTACTTAAGCCAACGATATCAAACAACTGTTGTTAAAGGGTTTTCCTCATTGCCAGTTAATGTTACATCAGGTGTACCCCAGGGCTCTCATCTCGGTCCATTGCTTTTCCTTGTGTACATAAATGACATTGGGAAATGCTTCAAACATTGCAAATTCTCTGTGTTTGCAGATGATATGAAAATATACAAAGAAATTAAGTAGGCTGCCGATTGTTGCGCTCTTCAATCAGATCTAGACAGACTTATGATTTACTGTAAAAATAACTACCTCTCTCTGAATGCTTCTAAATGTTTTGTCATATCGTACACAAGAAAAAGGAATAAAATTTACCACAATTACACTCTAGATAATGTGAACATAAAACATAAAAATGAATGTAAAGACCTTGGAGTGCACCTTGATGCTAAACTCACCCTTACTCAACATATAAACACTGTTATTACAAAATCATACAAACTACTTGGATTCATATTTAGAATATGTAAATCTTTTAAAAATCCGCAAACATTAAAAATATTATATTTCTCACTAGTCAGAAGTACACTGGAGTTTGCATCATTTATTTGGAACCCGCTGTATAAAATCCATATAAAAAATATTGAAAATATCCAACGCAAATTTTTGAAACGACTCAACTATAAATACAACAATAATACAACGGTCAATAATATTCAAAGTTTAGCGAACCGACGAACAATGACTGATTTATCTTTTATTTATAATGTTTTAAATAACCATATAGACTCCGCCGATATACTCACACTTATTGACTTTAATATACCTATAAGACGTACAAGACATACACCATTATTTAAATGCAAATATTATAAAACAAATGCTGCAATAAATTCACCAATCAATAGGGCCATGGATGCTTACACAAAGTATGTGGATATTTTAAACTTGGACATTTTTTATGACTCCCCAAACGAATATCGACGGAAAATATCCCAAATAGATAATTTTGAAAACAATAGCTAACCATGGCCCATCACTCTTAAGTCCACATACTCTCTTTTATACACACACACACCCACACACACACACACCACACACACACACACACACACACACACACACACACACACACCCTCACACACACACACCCTCACACACACACACACACACACACCCTCACACACACATTCATATACACACCCTCTCTCTTTTTTTTTTTTTTTTTTTTTTTTTTTTTTATTTAATAATTTATTGGATACAACAGCTATAACAGTTACACAATTAAAGTAGATACATTTCAATATTTATGGCGCCAATAACTGCATCCATCATTTTAACAATTACATAGAGTACATTTCAGTTTTTTTTTTTTTAAAAAATACAAAACGCAAAAATAAAAGATAAAAAGAGGGAAAGGGAGTATACGGGAAGTATGGGGAAGGGAAGAATTTAGTCGTCAAATAAAGGTTTTAAGTGTGATAATGATTCGAAAAAGATATAAAAAATTTACGTACATTTATTGTTTTATATATTTTTTTTTAATATTTGTAATCGTGAGTTAGTCAGTCCGCATGCTTATATTTGTAAGTGTGTGTGTACGTCATGTCTAGCCACAATAATAACACCAACACAGTGATACCGACAAAAAGCATTTTTTTTTAAATCTACCCGACTTTGTGTAATAATCTTGGCAACAGTGTATTGAAGATCGCTGTCCGTTACTTGAGTTTTAAAAGGTTGTAGCACCCAAATTCGAGACCATAATCAGTTTTTTTTTAAAAATGTTTAGACTTGTAGTGAACGGGTCTAGATCTCTACAGTTTCTATTGTAACTCCTACAAACTCTATTTATATACGAATTTTGATGATAGTTTGTTCTGGATGGATCGGAATAAAATAAGCGCGGGCCACGTTGTTCTCTGATCGGGCAATGGAATGGTAGGGCGCTTAATATGTCCGCACTATCTACGTTGTTATTCAAGATTTTGTGCAGGTAACACAGATCGATGATCAATCTTCGATTTTCCAGGGTATTAATTTTGTAATATTGGAGAGCCTGGTTGTAATGATCAAAATGTAATCTATTCCGGTAATTCATTTGTTTTATAAACTTCTTTTGAATGCGTTCGATGACACTAGTGTGAATTAAGTAATTAGGATTCCATATTATTGATCCGAACTCCAGGCCGCTCCGGATCAAGGAATTGAACAAAATCCTTAGAGAGTCTGGATTTTTGAAATGTTTCGTACTTCTGTTAATAAACCCAAGCAAACTGAAGGCTCGAGAAGTAATGTGTTCAATGTGTTTAGTGAAGCTAAGACTTTCATCTAGTATAACACCAAGGTCTCGTATTTCTGTTTTACTCTGAATCTCTACGCCATTAATCTTGTAATAATATGTGATTTTCTTGCGGTTACGTGTGTACGATATTTTATTACATTTATCAGGATTCAGAAATAATTGATTCCGCTCACAATATATCTGTAAACCATTTAGATCCTGTTGCAGCTCCTCGCAGTCGCTCACTACATCTATTTCTTTATATATCTTTGCATCATCGGCGAAGAGTAGTATTTTTGAATATTTTATGCATTTATCGATGTCATTGATATATATTGAGAATAGTAAAGGTCCCAGGTGTGATCCCTGAGGTACACCAGAGTAAATTAGTTTAAAGTCAGACTCTCTTACATAAGCGGAATAATAATAAATAAATAAATAATAAAAATACTTTACTACTTACACTACACACACAAACCAAAATGTATTTGACACATGTAACTGACATTAGATTTAGATAATTGATGTATCATATGTATTAATCCATGTAATAAACTATCTAATGTTGTATGTGTTAATTAAAAAATAAAATAAAATAAAATAAATAAAACTGACATTTTTGAAAAATCGAGTTAGGTGTTGTACGTATGTTCTCACTAAAGGTCTCCACTGTATCACCTCCCGTTAACTTGGAATACCTTAGTGATTTGTTGTCTATGAATTACTGAAAATAAAATCTCACTAATAGACCTATGTGCAAATACGATCCTAACAGGTATATATAAGATTGATTCATATATATATATATATATATATATATATATATATATATATATATATATATATATATATATATATATATATATATATATATATATATATATATATATATATATATATATATATATATATATATATATATATATATATATATATATATATATATATATATATATATATATATATATATATATATATATATATATATATATATATATATATATATATATATATATATATATATATATATATATATATATATATATATATATATATATAAGAATACAAATAAAATATTAAAATATATTTACACCGTGTGCTGGGAGAGATGATAATATGCACGCGCAAAACACTAAAAACGCTCTCCTGAACAATTCGCATTTTGCAGATACGACTGTTAGTCAGGAGAGGGACGATATTATGTCCTCGAACAAATTAAATGTAATATTCTGTCAAAAGAACCCTATCATTATATCTATGGTCGGACAGGACAGAAACCTAACGAATATCTTAAAAAATCTATGTTTATAACTTTTTCATACAAAGTATTTCAACGGTTAGGCACAACTAAAACTTGTTAGGAGTATTTGTAAGTACAAAGTACCTTCATATTATAAGTCACATAATATTGTATGATTATGTCGTATTTAAAATAAATACATACTTATTTGGATCTTTTTAATATATTTACAAACGCTACTCTGGGACAGGCATACCCTAGTAGAGTAGCCTAATACACAAATTAAAATATATAAATACAGTGAAGACTTAATTTTTTACTTAATATTAGTGTTTTACATTTAATTTACTACTCATCAACTTATAATGTACCTATTTCAGATATTATTATACATGTATAACAGAATTTTTAAATATATAAATATTTCTTTTTTGTTCTCAGCTGCATTTCTCCAGTTGGTACTTTTTATGGCACTTGATCTTGCAAAGAGTCCCCTGTGTATTTTATAAATTGCAGGAAGTGTGCTGCATCTCTGTTTATGTCATTCTCTTATCTGCCTTGGTCTCACGATCGTTTTATTGAAATACACACATTGAGTATACCTACTGCTTCAAATTTTTGTTTTGATATGTGTATTAGGTAAGTACCTTCATGGACATTGGTATATATAATGTTTGTGATCGATGTATTCCTATAGCATTCATCTGATTTCGATAAAACTTTAGGGATTTGTTCATCTTACAAAGGGAGGTTGTTGTATTCCGTTCGATGTGAAAATAAATAGTCGGGTTTTTAAAATTGTCATCGTACCTGCCATGACTTATGCCAGCGAGTCCTGGGCTCTTGACGAAGAGCTACCAACAGAGCATCCACACAGCGGACTATGGTGGACAGAATGCAGAATGTCCATATCCGAGGAAGCTATGGCGTGGTCCCAATCACCGATAAATTTCTTCGGAGCAGATTGAGATGGTGTGGACACGTCATAAGGCAACCAGAAGACAATATGATACGCAGAACGATGGACATCCAAGTGCAGGCTAGAAGACAACGTGGCACTCCACCTTCAAAAGAGAGTAGCTGGAGGTACGCTACTTCCACCACTGCCCGCTCTGCATATGGGGACTGTAAACGGCCCCTTCACAGAACGCTAAGTGAACGACAAAAAAAAAATGCATAGCACGAAAAGTAGCTCATGGCTCCAGATTAGCAATCTCGGCACCATAGTGCAAATGAACAATCGACGAATGTAATGGAAGATTCACACTCGTGGACTGTCATTGAGATCAGATTTTTTTTAAATGAGAAACATCAGGGGTATGACCAAGATCTCTGTAAAAAATTAGAATCAAATTGTATATGATGGCTCATGCGTAGTCTGAGTTCAATTTGAGTTCAAATTACTATCTACGGTACACTTATTTTGTAGATTTTACTTTGAAAACAACGCCAGTTACAGAATACTTATTTTAGTGTTTTTTATGTACATACTAGTAAATATATTATTTGTAATTTTTTTATCAAAATTAATTATCCTATTGAATAATGCATGGAGTTTTCACTGGTCCACTAATAAAGCAATGTACATTGTCTGTTTTATAAATTGTGTGGATTGTATAACTCTCTATCAACCAATAAAATAAAATAAATAAATACGAAATTAAGTTCAAATGACCTTAATTCAAAATTATTAGAACTATTAAACAAAATTATACCTACTATTAAACTTTTATGCATAATAATTTAGCAAGAAGGTGTATTCTGTGACGTTGTTTTCCAATACAAAAGTAAGCCTTGCGGCTGTATTGATTTCTCTCAATATCAACACACCACAGTGAGTTATGTGAAGACTTTTTTCTGAAGTCTGATGAATAAATAATAGTTAGTTTGGTCTTTCCGTCTATATTGGCGGTAGATGATAGAGCGCAAAGAGATACCAATTAAGTACAGTACTCTGGTTTTTGCCTTAACTAATCAAACACGTTATCTAATTCTTTCTGCGTTGAGCCGAGCCGAGCAAGCGAATGCGGAGTTTGATTACGAGCTGTGAACACACACTTAGTGAAAATATTCCCATTTAAATGTGAGAATCACAACAGTTGCTCACTTATAATACAAGAAATGTAAGCGTTGTACTCAAACAATTAAAACTGAATCTAAATGAGCCGTTGAATAGTTGACGATATATCTACATTTCTACAAAAACAAATTTATGCGCGTAATAACAAATCAACGACGACATTAGGTGGATCTGTGAGACCGAGGACATCATACGATGGAGTAGAGCTAGGAGAAGATTCTGGAGGGATCATGTCAACAGGATGGACGCATCTCGAATCCCATCCATAGCGACAAACGAAAGACCGCCGAAGAGGTGGAGGGATAGCTGGACCTCAGCTTCACAGGAATAGCTTTCTCGAAAAAAACAGATATAGGATCTAATATAAGAGGAAGAGGAAGAATTACAAATAATGTGTTACACCGCAACCCAATTACGAGACGACACACAACTGCATCTCTTCATGACTCCAAAGACAAACACAACATTCGGACAAAGACATTACGACTATTTAGCTTCAATAATTTTTGATATGATAAAAAAATACTAGATATTCATATATTTTTCGATATTTTTAAAAAAAATGGAAATATAGGCAGTTAAACTCATAAATTTATCATAAAAAAATATTTTTCTTATGACAATGATTAATATGAACACATATATAATTCCACAATTTATTTTATTTTTCTCCCGACGACGGTCGTCGGGAGAAAAATAAAATAAATTGTGGAATTATATATGTGTTCATATTAATCATTGTCATAATGGAATTCTACAAATTAGATGCCGTCACAATCGAAAGATTGAAAAGTGCGTATATTTTTCTTAGTAAAAAATGTTTGAAAAACCCTGGAATTAAAAAAAAATAATTTGAGATTTTGTATTTGTCTATGTTTATACCAATTTTCAGCGTTCTAGCTTTTATGGTTTCTGAGATATATGGAAAAATAAACCAAAATTTGGAAAAAAAAAATGGTAAATATGACAACATGACAATTTTCGTCGTGGAGTGGAGCGAATAGCACGTATACCAACTTAACAAAAATAAACAAATTTGCGCTCTATGCACTTCATGTGCGTGCTCAAGAAATTTGCCGCTTAATATCTTACCGCTTAATATTTTTTTTAATTGTATTTCTTTGTTAGATTTTAGGTTTGTATTATTTATTTTGATTTCAATAATAATAAAAATCATTTTGTTAATTAATTTTCGTATTATTCTTGTGAAATTTTTATTTATTTTTTTTATTTAGGACAACCAACACGTAGTCTGATATTAATTTATACACGCACCCAATAACGAGTATAATAATATTTATCGTCTTAAAGATCCAGACCTAAAGCACAATTCAAAACCGTATCTCTACCGGGAATCGAACCAGGGAAATATCGCTCATGAGTCCGATATCTAATAGACCAAGCCACGAGGAATTCATGCTTATCCAATGAATATAGCTTACATTGAAAGTATTTTTACTCCTCACTAACCCAAGGGGATATAGTGGGGAGTTATGATTTAGCAATTTTTAATGGTATTTTTTTATCAACTAAGTATCATGCTGAGATTGTATTCTGAAAGTTTCATGTGTCCGTGTATGTATCTACAATATATCTGTGTGGGTGTGCTATGTGCTGTGTGCTATGTGCTGTGTGCTATGTGCTGCGTGCTATGTACGGCGTGTTTATTTTACTTTATCTATTATAGACTAAAGTACTCATTCGATTCTTTTCAAATTTTTCACATATGTATATCTGATATTCACTTAGACCCCATTAGATTTTGAAGGATATCTGAATAGTGTTTCTTAATTTTTTTAACTGTCAAATATTTCAAAGTGACCCCAAGCTCAGGAAACTTATAATTTGATTTTTTTATTTTCAAATTGGTAAAAAGGCACATCACTTTCATTAAATGGCATTGAAATTTTATTAAGTTTTCGTAATAAAATATTCAAATAAAAAATAATTTAACAAAGTCATTTCGTGATAATGTTGAATATTTTCCATACAAAATTTGAATACTTTATAGAATGACTTGTTAGTGAGAATTTTAGCGTTGGTCACAACCCACTCGTTTTGTTAATAGTAATAATTGTTGTGGTTATATATATTTTTAGAGACAAATCTAAAAAAAAATTATAAAAATATGAATAAATGAACGAATAATGGAGATATGAACCACTTGCTGTAAGGTGGTCTAATATTATAATTTAATGTAGACATAATTAAGGTTTAAATGCATAAAACCAACGTATTTGAGATAGTGTGTCAGATAAGTCCAGCTGTTTAGGGTTCCCGTTGTATTCATCATTGTGTGATTTGTATTTTATACATTACATACATACATACAAACAGTCAACATACATTTATATTATAATGTATATTCACTATTCATTAAATACAAGGAGAACACAACACAACGTACACCTGCCGTTGTTATAGTAATTACTTGCTTTTGGTTGTTGTATGTTTGTGAAATATACGCAGTGAAATTATTACAAATCGTATCGCGTCAAAGGATCGTTGGGCGAAAAATAGACTGCAGAGTACAATATATTTCCTATCAGGTCCATATTGAAAAAAAATGATTGTAATTTTTGATAAAGAAAACTAACCTGACCTAACCAAACCTAATCTTATCAAACTAACCTGACCTAACCAAACCTAATCTTATCAAACTAACCTGACCTAACCAAACCTTATCTTATCAAACTAACCTGACCTAACCGAACCTAACCTTAGCAAACTAACCTGACCTAACCAAACCTATAACAAACTAACCTGACCTAACCAAACCAACCAGACCTAATTTTATCAAACTAACCTGACCTAACCAAACCTAATCTTATCAAACTAACCTGACCTAACCAAACCTTATCTTATCAAACTAACCTGACCTAACCGAACCTAACCTTAGCAAACTAACCTGACCTAACCAAACCTATAACAAACTAACCTGACCTAACCAAACCAACCAGACCTAATTTTATCAAACTAACCTGACCTAACCAAACCTAATCTTATCAAACTAACCTGACCTAACCAAACCTTATCTTATCAAACTAACCTGACCTAACCGAACCTATTCTTATCAAATTAACCTGACCTAACCAAACCTAATCTTATCAAACTTTAGGAGTATATTTTTATTGATTAATTAAAATAATTATTTATCAGAAGGATTAGATTATCAGTGCGTGTTCAAATAATTAATTATTCAAGCATCTATCTACGTCCAAATATAATATTGCAAGAGTCAGTCAGTTCAAAGTTAGATATACAATTTAAAATGAGATGTTACAAATAAAATATTACTTACATGATCAACATTAGTATATTCTTATGAATATAATAAACTAATTAAATAAAAAAAAATCAGCTGTTCATGAAGTTAAGGGTCTGAACAAATAAAACTACGATAAAGCGACACTGTATTCAATTAGACGGTTGACGCACGAATTTAAGTACCTACCTACTTGATTGGTTTGTCCGAGTGGCGATTAACTATAATATTATCCATTATGCACTTTGGTTTTCAATGGTAAAAAAATGATAGCAAATCAGTTAATCAAAGGTGAATCCGTATAATATTTAAGATGTTATTGTTGCCTGTTGTATTTTCGATTTCCCGCCTCTTACGTGATAGCCGGCGAAAACGATTATAAGGGAAAAGATTGGAAGCACCATTTTAAGCCGGCCCTCACAGCATATTTCGTTGTATATTATTCTATTTATAACTATTGTTAATAAAATTAAAAATAAATTATTTTATTATGAAAAAATATGTTAAATAAACCCCCATTACAATTTAATCATGACTGATTGTGTGTGATAATAATCTTGATATCAATTGGGTTAGCATATACATATTAAAAAAACTAGAAATGTGATAAATGATGTGTATATATATTTAGTGAACGCCCGGTAGCGAGCAAAATGATCATTAAATTAACATGCAGTGCCTACCTTGAATGGTGAGGTTATAACATTATAGCCTTCATCCGGTACAGGGATACCACTGTGTGGCTAGTGCTAATATAATTAATTAGATTATTATACTACTCGTAAGTCCTGCTCAGCTTTTTATCTCTCTTAGCCATATCATTTTGCTGAGTATATATTTTGGAGGAACGAATAGAAATTTATTATTGTTATTTTTTATTGTAGGTACTTGTATGTATTTAACTTTTTTTTGGTTCATTAATCTATGTTCAAATTAGATAATTATGTAAAACCCATTTAGGGCGTTTAAAATAAATAAATAAATTAATAAATAAACATATACATTAAGGAATCAATATATTAATTAATTAATGAATAAATTAATGAATATGTAAATAAAAAATATATAAACAAATACCTATAGGAAAAATAAAAAAATATTAAATAAATTAATGTATATGTAAATAAAAAATAATACCAAATAAATAAATATGTAAATATATAATTATAGCTCAAGTTTAAGTACTTTACATATATGGTATAAATATTAAGTTCATCGGCCCTTTTGTTTGATCTGTATAGTGTACAGAGGTCACAAATTTTCATATTTGTGTACTGCATACACACAAAAACATCACAACGAAACTCAAAGTATGCACTCTCTACATGATACCCATTAAAAAATTGATGCAAAAAATACTCGTAAAAATTGTGAAATCATGACTCTCCACTATTCCATAGTAGTGGAGAGTAAAAATAAATGGATGAGTAAATAAATAAAAGAATATATAAATAAAAAAAAATAAATAAATATACAAATAAGTAAAAAATAAACACATAAATTAATGAATATATAAATAAATAACTTAATAAATAAATAAATAAATAAATAAATAAATCGATAAATAAATAAATAAATAAATAATTAATTAATTAGTTAAATACAGAAATAAATAAATAAATAAATAATTATTTAATTAATTAAATAAATAAATAAATAATAAAAAAAATAGATAAATAAATAAATATTAAATAAAAAAATAATAATAAAATTAAATGCATAAATAAATAAGAAAATAAATTAAGTGATTAAAAAAAAAGTAGGATGGAGACGCCCATTATCTAAATTTTATATCTAATAGTGGTACCTAGTTATTTCGATATTAATACCCGTATTCGAGGACAAATCTTGAGGAAGCCCCAGTCCTTCAAAGCCATTTCATTATAAAGAGTTAATGTGATATCACCTACCTTGAGGAATCCTAGAGAATTTCCACAAAATGTCATTTAAAATACAACCAAGATTGGCCTTACGAAAAACCAAAAAAAAATCTTGTCCAATTACTTTAAGACTAGATTTTCACTTGGCTTATAATAATACGTTGGTAGATTAATTGATATTAATATATAATTAAATTTGTGAGTGTATGTAGATACTCAATTATTTAAATTTCATCTCCATTGTTTAATTAAGTCGTCATTGGGAAGTAAACCTGGGACCTTTAGTTCTCATACCAATTAAACTAATCAAACTCACAACAGGTCGATAATATAATATGATATGATATTTATTAAGCAAATTGTTGTAGTGCTTGCAACAGTTATTACAATAAATTAGATTTATAACAATAACTAAGTTATTCTTCTTCATTAACAAATAAATGCCAGTCACGAGGAAACCAATAAATTATTAAGACCTTATTTTATATTTATTTAACAGTTGCAAACCCGCGTTGCCCGTCCACTCTCTTTTATAAAAAATCAAAGACAGCGGATCACTATTTTATAACGGAGAAGGAGGACATGCCCCGTGCTTCTGTTTTGTTAATTTAAAACAAGTGGATAGTGGCCAACGTTATACTCCTCACTACCAAGTACCTACTCCACAAAGTATACAAATTTTGTATGGAAATTTTCAGCATTTTCATGAAAAGATTTTGTTAAATTATTTTTGATTCTTCTTCTTCTTTAAGTGACCTGTTGGGTCCCCCAACGTCGGCGATCACTCCGGCGAATGTCTCCCTGTCCTGGGCTACTCGGAACAGCTCCTCCACACTTCGGATGCCGGATGATTGAAAATATTTTATTATGAAAACTTAATAATTCTTCAATGCCTATCTATGAAAGTGATGTGCCTTTTTAGCCCCCAGACATGATTGTTTTTAGGACGATACAAGGGCTACTGCCAAGCATATTTGACAGTCGGACTTCGTGTCAGGTTTCCGACGAGAACTCTACAACGATGTCTGAGGAAATTTCTTGGGACCCATTGGACATGCGGACCTTGTAGCCACAAACAGCAACTTTGGGGCTATCAAAACTTTCCGTCTTAAATACGGTGCACTCTTATCTTCACTATCAGTGAACGGTGAGCCAGTTTTTTCCACATAATAAGCTCTATTTGGCACATTGAGTGCAATGTCTGCAAGGTTTTAGAGTTCTCTGGACTCTTATAACGTTCTTTCCGAGTTTTAAAAGAGACATTATTAGTCCTTGTGGTGTATTAAAATACGTCGTATTGCCCCCTTCCCCGATAAAGGATATAAATATGGTAGAGACATATACCTATCTATACAGATAGATAGGTATATAACAGTGTAGGTACGTGTTTGGCCAAGAGCTCTGCTACGGAATAAACCGAGTATAACTTAACATATGTATTTATCATATTATTAATCCCACACTAGGACAAGATAGTCGCCATAAACAGAACGGGTGGTGGTGGTGGAAGAATGTCGGTATTCGTGGCTCAGTTGTCCGTTTGCTAAGCCAAGCCTCTCGGGTTTGACTACCTATGGAGACACAGTTTTTAATTGTGTTTTTAATCTGGATCTGTGAGACAGTAAATATAGTTAGTCTACAGAATGTGGCAACTTGTTATTGGGTTTGACACAGTACCTGTTAGTTGGTAATTTATATTACCACAGCCGAAACACTCAGTTTGGTTTAATGTATTGTTGGAAAGGTCAGGGAGCAACTCGCGATAGAAACATCGATTTTCAAGTGATTTTATTGGTTGATTCATATCAGAGTACATCCTTCTACTAAAAATGGTTTGTGCTCGTGCTACTTCACCCGCAAACTTTAGTTTGACGAGGTCTACATGCTTACATGTTATTCAAGCTTCTTATATTATTCTTTTGAGGAAGAGTACAAGAAAACACAATTGTGACTACCGACATTGATGCAACCAAAATGATTATGATGTTCATATATTCCGTTGAAGACATTAATAAAATCATTGAATTATTTAAAATCAGGTTAAACCAGTTATACAATTGAGTTGAACACTAGGTACTTATTAATTATCCTAGTATGCATATATCTACTTGTACACAATAAATCCTGAGTAAAAGATGGAAGTAGTTGAATCTAGACCTATTTATAATGTTATTATTATTATTTTTTTTAAATGTTATCAGACAGGCAGCTATGCTGATATATGTCTGATCTCACAACAGTATTCACTTGTTCAGTCTGTCAAGTCCATTTTTGAACACATTAACACTTTGTGCAAGAACAAGTTCCGGTGGCAAACTGTTCCGCGCATCCACAACTCTATTGGACAAGAAATGCTTCCAGGGATTCAGCCTGAAACTGTGTTTGTCTAGCTTCAAACTAAGACCTCTTAAATTAGTATTTTGGTTGAGGTAGAACATCAGCTTCAATTCGGGACAGTCATAGTGTTCGTTCGTTATTGTACAAATACATGACCCAATACACCCAATCTATGACTACAAAACACCAAACCATCGCCATAATTTAAGGAATACCTCTCTCAAGTCCATAGCCGATTTGCAGACCTCCCAGAAGCAACGCCGCGGCCGAGAGGACTTGTGGATGGATGACCCAATTTCTGCATGGACGGAAGTAAAGCCTGAAGCGAGAAAGTAAATAAGGCGCAATACCTACCATTCGCAATATGGAAAACATAGAACAGGCTAAGCGTGGGTGTGAGTGGTTGCATGAGCACAGATGGAGTTTCTCGATGGAGAACGATATCAACTGTGATTGTGGAGCAGTGCAGTATGACGATCGACTGTTGTCTTGCCCAGAATTGGACGAAGGTTGTCACATGTAGAGCTTGATAGGTGCAGTAAGGAATTACGCAGTCTCCTACCCCACTTCATAGAGATCGTTATAGAACTAAGTAGTTCTGTTCGTCCCCGAAGCGGCTGCTCGTCGGACAAAACAAGAAACTACCATCATGTATATTTCATACCACTAAGAGTCGAACCACAAGGGTGAAGGTCCGTCAATCTTGCTGAGGATTTCCCTCCCAACAATGCCACGGTAACAATATAGACTATCACAGGGAGTTTTCGCCACGGCTGTAATTCTTTCAGTTCTTCTATTTCTACGCTAGGCGCAACGTCCGCTACAGCTGTGTCATCATCATGGCGGGCTACCATCGAGTGGGTCGTGCCCACCAATCATGCCGGGGGGTTCTTCCACCCCTAAGTACTCGTGTTGGCGATTTATGTGAACAGTACTTCGATTTCCACGCTCAGTGAATTATGCAGGCTGGATCCTCGCCGCGTGTGACGAGTCACCATCAAGCGAGACATTAAGGCATCTGTCCCGCTCTTCAATAGGTGAGAATTGACGGGGGCACCGACCTTTTGCCCAGAATCCTAGGATGGGGCTACGGCCACCCCCAACTTAACTGGCTAGGCCATAACCTAGCCCAAATTGATAGGAGCAACCAATACTGCTGTTTGGCTGGAAAATATGATTTTAGTTCATTTTTAATTGAAAGATAAAAAAACCGACAGGGCGGTTTCCACCGCCACAGATTGGAGTGGAAAAATTTGAGTTCATTGGGCCAAGTCTGGTTCAATCGGCGAAATCAAAACCCTCGCGATTACCCATATCATGGATAAATTTATCAGATGGAGTTCTATGACATCTAAAGATATTATAGAACTTCATATAAGATTGAGGGACGTCGGCGTCGTGGAGTTGGGAGAAAGCAGATGTCTTGGCTGTGGAATATCCGACAGTGGACTGGAATAACGCAGGTTAGGAGAGCTGGTCCGAATGGTGCAGGACAGAGAGGCATTCTCCAGAGTGATCGCCAACGTCGGGGGGAACCTGATACGGTACACAGAGAAGAAAAGAAGATATAATGTAATCGTGAGGTTTGGACCAGACATGCCCCCAGGACTCGTAAAGTATGTAGCAGAATACGCATGCCCAGAACAGACATTTTATATCGGAATAACAAAACGTCAAGGAATACATTTTGTTTAAAATATTCTGTCCGTCTAATTTAAATACACACATCAAAAACGAGCGATAGATTTCGCACAGTTCGGATTTAATTTTAAAATTACAGACATCTTCATAAAGATTGATTAGGGTGGTAAATGATTCGTCTGTAAGATAAGACAATGCTGTATTTAATAATGGAAACGGAAAGAATATCATAAAATATGTTTCAATAGATTATTCATAAACGGCGCTCATTACAAGCAATTAACCAATAATGCATAAAATAAAACTCATACTGTATATTGTAGGTATTGTATTATTATTATACAGATCAAAGCGAGATATTTCTTGAGCAAGTTCCCACATCAATATTATCTCCGCTAAATACCTAATATTATTAATCCTCACTGTCGCAAGGAGACATAGGGGGAAGTTATGAATTCACAATGTTTAATTTTTTGTTTTTATTGCAGATTATGGTTTTATACACTTATTTTTATTTTATTTTTTTATTTTACAAAGGACAGCACACAGTACATGCATACAATTATTAAAATTAAATAAATAAAAATACAAAAATAACATGTCCCTTTTACGTACTATACCTAATATCAAAATAATACACCAAAAAAGTGTGAATTAGTGGGGTGCGCGTATGAGAGAAGAGTAATACATGTGTGTGTGAAAGAGATATCTAGAAAGAGTGTGAGTGTGTGGGTGTGTATGTGTGTGTGAGAGAGAGGGTGTGCATGTGTGTGTAGACGAACATATATTGACAGATTCATGAGTTGAGAAGAAAAAGAAAATATATTGCTGAGGGTGGTTGGGAAAAATGAAATTAATCTGTAAATAATTGTTATAATGTCACGATGTTAGATATAAGTTTATTTTTGAAGGTTATATGGTTATTTATAAACATCAAATTTAACTGTAAAACATATTGTATTTTTTACTAATATTTTTCTGTAGTAAAATGTGACTGGAATTAAAATTAAGTATTACCTAATCATTGGACTCCAAATTAACACCAAAATAAAAAGAAAATATTCTCTGTAAGGAGAGAATATTAGGTACTAGTACATATTATGTGCAAATATGTACAAATAATATAATAGTACAAATGTCATTTTGGAGATACAGAATTTTAATAATTTCAAATTTCTTGGAAAACTGTTGAAGTATCAAAACATTCATTACTTCTCCTCTATGCAGTCAAAGATTTCAGATCCAACTTTCTCTTGCTTTTTGATAATAACTGTATTACTTTTATATATTCAACTATAGTATTTGAACATAGGTACTTCAGTTTTACACTCACGGTACGATCATGCTGAAATTGTATTCTGAAAGTGTGTGGTGTGTTTTATGCGCTATGTATGTACGGCGTGTTTATTCTACTTGATTAATTGCCCATAAGATTATTTACAATTTTTGCAAATTCGTATATGTAATACTCGATTAGACCCCATTAGATTTTATTTTATTTTATTTTTATTTTATTCTTGTTGACAAATTCACAGAATATAAATTTCAATTGTATACATTATTATTTAAATATAAATATATTCCAATTAAGAATTTGTTCCGTGAAATATTAGGTACATACATAGGTACATTATAATATATCAAGCTTGGTAAGAACAACAAAACAATATGAGCAACATAACAAAGCAAAAAGCAAAAAGGGGGTACAAAATAACAAGGAAAAATAACATGAGACAATGACTAAAAAAAGAAAAAGAAAAATTTTTAAAGGATATCTAATAAGTGCTTCTCAATTTTTTTATCTGTCAAATATTACAAAGTGACTCCAAGCTCAGGAAACTTAAAATTTGATATTTTTACTTTCAAATTACTAAAAATGCACATCACTTTCATGGAATGGCGTTGAAGAATTATCAAGTTTTCATAATAAAATATTGAAATCAAAAATAATTTAACAAACTCATTTCATGTAGATGCTGATTATTTTCCATACAAATTTTGAATACTTTGTGGTGTGGCTTGATAGCGAGGAGTATAGCGTTGGCCACAACCCACTCGTTTTTATTGTGTTATGCAGATCGCTGAGGAAGAATTTTCACAAAACAATTACCGCTTTGCTCACTAGGAACTATTTACGTAATTAGATACATTAACATTATGCAGAGAATTTTGCAGCGAAATACAAAACTCGTTGCCTAAGCAGAGCAAAGTGAAGTCTTATAAGTTAACTATGTTGGTACAATGTTTTTTTATTTAAACATCTCTTTGTACAAGATATGATAAAATAAAATGCACACTGACAGGTTTATTGTCATTAGGCAATTTCTTCCAACCGACCATATTAGGTACAAAGTATGACAAAATTAAATATGTACCTACTTATCTATCTGTATCAATAAAAAAATAAAGAAAATTTACATAACGCTAAGATAAAAAAAACACTTCATATTACCAAAAAAGGATTCGGAAAGGACAATGAGAGGATATTGCGGGGATCAAATGTTTAGGGATAAATATTCCTTCACTAGTTTTTTCTTGAAAATACAAAGTGTGTTAGACGACGCAATATCCGGACTGCGTATTTACTTTTCCGTGTTGATGAGGTGGCAAGTACTACCTCGAATTAGGCACTAGTTTGTTGCGCTAATGCATTTAAAAATTCGTGTTGAATTCAAGGCAATTAATCATTGAATATGGAACATATATAGCCATGAAGTTCGAGCGCTATTTTATTTCGCTCGCATTTTGTCTGTCACTGTCACATTTGTATTTTGTTAACAGATTATATGATAGTTATCAGTACCTAATTTTGTTTGTCTTTAAGTAATATGGAAATTAAAATTGGTAGGTATTTTGGAAAATTTTAAAATTGTAAATTACGAAGGAGACATGAATAATTACCAATGTAAAATTCGATGCTCTATATCTTGTGAAGGTAATTACGACGCAAAGTGTGATTATTTCATTGAAAAATTCATGAGTACCAATCTCATACAAAAAAAATGTCTTAACGATTTTTATATGATATAATATAGATTTGTGATATAATATAGATTTGTGATATAATATAGATTTGTGATATAATATAGATTTGTGATATAATATAGATTTGTGATATAATATAGATTTGTGATATAATATAGATTTGTGATATAATATAGATTTGTGATATAATATAGATTTGTGATATAATATAGATTTGTGATATAATATAGATTTGTGATATAATATAGATTTGTGCTATAATATAGATTTGTGATATAATATAGATTTGTGATATAATATAGATTTGTGATATAATATAGATTTGTGATATAATATAGATTTGTGTAGATTAATCTATTAAAACAAAAACAATCATACACAAAAAATGTCTCTAACACAGCCTTGTAACGCTCAATCAATACGCATGGTAAATTTTATAAACCTGTGTACAATTGAAAGACGCGTGCCTTGAATTGAACACGTATTAAGAGGAAAAGTTTGCGTTGTTATACCGTGTGCATTTGGAGGACATGTGCCTTGAATTCAACACGAGTTTTTAAGTGCATTAGCGAAACAAACTAGTGCCTAATTCGAGGCAGTAGGTACTTGCCTCCTAATCAACATGGTAAGGTAAATATGCATCCGGACTTAAGACTTTTCCGGACACCGGCTTAAAAATCAGACGATTCAACATTGTTCATTATTTATTTATTCGTACAAACAGTAAGGTGAATATGATATGTGTCAAATCACCTTTGAATATTTCGTCTGGTTCTGCCGGTTCATATTTCCATGTTCGGCGGTGCGTGTAGGGCTCTATCTATATCTCTTCATCTGTTGTTGTGTGTGAGCAGGATGTGAACCCCGTGCGGCGGTTACGCAAGGCGACCACCGTTACCGCTAAACCACACATAACACCTGATCCGAACAATTTACATATATAAACGGCTATTTGTGACTAATTACAAAATACACCACACTATGTGAATTTTTGTTGAAGAGCTTTCATATTGTAATGCATGTATGTAGTGCCCTCTTAGCTATAGACTACAGGGTAAACACAAAATATAATTCATATTTTATATTATAATGTATGTATGTAGGTAGTGCCCTCTTAGCTATAGACTACAGGTTGAACACAAAATATAATTCATATTTCATATTGTAATGCATGTATGTAGTGCGCTCTTAGCTATAGACTACAGGGTGAACACAAAGTATAATTCACATTTCACATTGTTATATATGTATATAGTGCCCTCTTAGCTATAGACTACAGGGTGAACACAAAATATAATTCACATTTCATATTGTAATGTATGTATTTAGTGCCCTCTTAGCTATAGACTACAGGGTGAACACAAAATATAATTCATATTTCTAAATTCTTCTTCTTCTTGTAGTAGGTTATGTAACCAGTTTTTTTTTTCAGAAAGTTTTTTTTCCTCCTGTGACTCAGTTATCAGTTAGCGAGCTCAGTTATCTCTTAAGTGGGATGCTTCGTGGTCGTTTACCAAAATTAATTTGTAATAAAAATAAATAAGAAAATCAAAAAGTACAAAAAATATAAAATATCATAAAAATATTAAATATAATAGAAAAAAACAAAAAATACAAAAAAAATATTAAATATAAAAAAAAATATTAAATATTAAAAATATTAAACTGTTCATAGCAATGATATGAAAACAAAGGGATAAGGAGAGGAAGTAGAAATCGGGTATTATCAGAGAGACATTTTTTCTTTAGCCTTTTTTGAATATGTTTAATGAGATGCGGAGGGCAGAGAGGACTGGAGGCGACTAGTTCTGTCCATTGGCGGCCCCATAGATCACGACCCTTAGCATTGAGGAAACGAACAAGAAGAAGAGAAGAATGAGATAGAGCATTATCATGTATAACTAATAAACTAATTAAAACATCGCCGTATTTCGTAGGTATACCTAAAACATCCTTGTAATAAAACTAAAAATCTTAATTAATTGCCAAATACATGAACAACAAACGGGGGAAGGGCGATATTAATTATTTTAAAATAAAATTTTCGAAAATAAAAAAAAAAATGTAAAGAAGATTGACAGCATGGCTTCTCTACATTGTCAACAGGTCTTACGTCTTCACACAGCTAAACAATTTGGACGTTCGGGAGAAATCATTAAGGCATTGTTTTTATTATTGCTGTTAACAAAAAAAAACACTCGTCTAATTTGTATTAAGATTGTTTGAATGATTCCGTACAGAGCTATAGTAATTATTGTTTAAATTATAAAGGCGGCGGCGTGGCACTGCGCCATTTTCCCATATTAATTAGTCATTTTGTTAATAGAATATTTTATAGGTACCATTGTGATGTTGGTGATGTCTATAGCCCACATGCGCGTTGCGATGCGCGATAACGTGATCTCTGTTCGCGAAACTGTTATTAACGAAATATCTAACATCTCTAACACAATTATCAAATGTTCGTAGATCCATATTAACCGTATTTGATGATTCATCACTGAGAAAAATATGAATACTATAAATTTGGGTAGTGTCGGCGAAAATGTTCGGTCGTAATAATAAAGTGAATCTGTGAATAATTGTTTTTAATTGATATTTTCTCTCTGTCTCCCCCCCCTCTCTCTCTCCCTCCCCCTCTCTCTGTGAGATCCTTGTCTCAATTAAATTTTGAAATTAAAATAACTTTTAATTACTAGTTTAAACATAGCGACAGGTTACATTAAATGCCCCTGATAGGCTAAAATCCCATCACAGCGTAACATATAATGTAGGGAAACCAGCGACAGGTATGTGGGTGTGTATTACCTTAAATAAAAAGTAGCACGATACATCCATACCTATATACTCACACACCAGTCTCGCCTCACTTAAAAAGAAAAGCAGTATTCAAGGCCGGTGCTTCACATTAAATAATGATATCGCCTTTATAACATGTTTTTTTTTAATTAATTAATTTATTTATTTATTTATTAACGTTACACACAGTTTTTTTTTAAATATATGTACATATAAATTTAAATTCAATTATCAAATATAAAACCAAAATAGTAACACCAATTACTAAATTACGATCTTACGAAAAAGAAAGACAAAAAAGATAAAGAAACAATTAAAATAAGATCAGTCAAAATTAGTTAAACAACGGACAAGCTAAGAAATAAGGACAGGACTATGAATATTAGGAATGGGTAAATTTGAAAAAAAAATTTTATAAAATAAATAAATATATTATAGGTATAAGTTAATATCCTAAGACTGTAGGAACTACATAATATTATATTGTGTTGGTACTATTATTATGATGTTTCAACAATTATGAGGAATTTTCTACAATAACATGAAGAACAACTCTCAGTACCAATAACCAACAATGTAAAGATACCAAAAGGAAATGATATAAGTCACAGGTCACACTTAATTTGTTCATAGATCTTTTTACTTGTATTTCCAACAGCCATGATCTAAGGTCAGATGATCTAAACTGGAAATCGCTTTTATTTTTTTTTAATTTTATTTACGTATACAATATATAATATATAACCCCGCGACTCCACAAGATTAACGTCATTTTATAGAATGACCCATACATTTTTTTACTTATCCTTAGAGGCTATAGTAGGCTAAATAGTAAATTTTGAATCATTATCCCCAGTACCCTCAAAAGATACGTCTTTGAAATAAACGACAGTTTATTTTTATATATTTATTCTATTGCTTGAGTTTTTTGAAATTTTATTTGTTTAATACTTTTCTTGTTAAATTAGTTTAAGTTTATTTTATTTATTTCTATCCAAAAACATAGAGTAGATATAAAATACAAAATAATTGAAGGTAATATAAGCATATATGTATGTACCTATGTACCTATACATAGTAAACATGCAAAGTAAATATAAGTTATTTCATTTCTAATAAATATCATTTTATTATTTCACTAGTGCTTACATAGTTTAAACTAGCCCCCTCACTAAGCATGGCCTGTGCTAAGGTGAGCTAGTTTTATGTTATTGTCTATTTTGTTGTTTATTTATTCATACATTTACATATAAGTACATGTATATACATACGCATTCCTTTATTTAATAACAAAAAACCTTTTTTTTATTTTTTATACTAAATAACTAAAAAATACAAGGCCTATGAAGTAGATTTTAACCCCAATCGAAAGAGAATATGAAAATATATCGACTGAGTTTTTTACTATTTTGATATTTTAATTAAGTTCTTCGCTGATTGGTGATATACAATATTTTTTCGTGTTTCATACATTAAAAGGTAATTTAGTGTGCATATTAGTGTACATTCATATGCCCAATGTACACAAGGTCATTAAATTAGAGTATAAAGCCTGATTTTTTTATGTAAAATAATATGATGAGAGAAAGATCAAAAGTAACTGATATAATACACCGTGTGGCGACTCTGAAGTGGAAATAGGCGGGACACGTAGCCAAAAGCTAGGACGATAAGGGGACAGAGACAGTGCTGACTTGGAGACAACGTACGTCAAAATGTGGTGTGGGGCGACCACAGCTAGTCTGAAGGGGTGATATCTGGATGCAGTCTGCACAGTGGACTGGAATGGACTAAAGCTTACCTACATACGACGCTGTAATCATTTGTGTATTATTTCGTGTAAAATAAAAAAAAAAACAATTTCATCGTTATGAGAATATGTTGAATTAATTGAACACCTCTGAATTGATAGATGTTATTATCGTATAAATCCTAAAATGATCCATAAGAATCGTTTCAGAACCGGATCGATAAATGCGTGTCTTTCCTCTTCTCTCTTGTGGCCCTCGATAGAGTCGGAATGAGACAGTGTTTCCTGCGAACAATCCGTCTTAGACATAATGATATATCGAGTGTATATAGAAACCAAACTTGAGAGGTCTTAATGAAAATAATCATGATCTCCGGTTGATTATACATATCTATACGTACGTCTATGCTATATATACTACCCATAGTATATACATTTTATTACGAAAGGTACATGGTGTATTGAATTAAATGCGATGGAGAAATAAATATATGTAAAATACATATGTTAATATGTTATAAAAAAATATAAAAATACTTGGTTATAGTTCTATTGTCTTTATTAGATTATTGACGCGTTTCGTGCAAAGCACATCGTCAGAATAATGCTCTACAAGACTGAGACTAGTGGTTATATACAAAATTACATGACAAACAAATTGATCATATATATTCACCATTATTGAAACCAATGGGTTAGACAGACATATACCTTCCTTTGTTGTTAAATGCATTAAGATTAAAATTAAGCAGTTCAAAATTATAACTACCAAATAGCTATGAAATACATTGGTTTTAACCACACTTAAAAGATAACAATAAACCAATAAATACAATATTATTTACCTTTCGAATTTTACTGCTGTCGTTTCTTTTGTTACAGACCTAATGGACACAGGGGACTACAACCAGTGACCCAACTACCTTCACTGTATTAAAACGTAGATTTGTATAGATTCATTTGCATTATATAACTTCTTTTCAACCGTTCAAAAACCAACATTTTTATACACCTGTCATGTAATTTTGTATATAACCACTAGTCTCAGTCTTGTAGAGCATTATTCTGACGATGTGCTTTGCACGAAACGCGTCAATAATCTAATAAAAACAATAGAACTATAACCAAGTATTTTTATATTTTTTTATAACATATTAACGTACAATGGAGTTCTATCAAGAATTGTCGATCGACAAACTAAACTTAGTAAAATACATACAACAAATTGACAATAAAATATAACAAATATCCAATAAAATGGAAATGATTGATTGGAATATTTAGTAATCTGTTGGGGCAAGGTCCGGAGAGTACGGTGGATGTCTTAGACATTTCAATTGAAGCTCCTCTAATTTGGTAGCCGTCTATTGTGCAGTGTGTGGTCTAGCGTTATCATGAAGCAGCAGTGGCCTAGAGTTATTAACCAGCCTCGGTTGTTTAGCAGCTAGCTTTTCCAACAAGGTTTGCAATTGCTGACAATAGACATCTGCCTTAATCGTCTGGCCAGATTTAAGAAAGCTGTAGTGAACGACACCAGCACCAGTCCACCAAACGCTCACAAGTAACTTTTTGGGAGTCAATTTTCGCTTGGGGCATGGTTTGGCTGGTTCGGCAGGGTTCAGCCATTGCGATGAGCACTTCCGATTATCGTACAGGATCCACTTTTCATCGCAGGTAATGATTCGATTTAAAATCCCTTCATTATTGTGCCGGTTGAGTAATATAACGCAGCAGTCAACGCGCGTTTGTTGATTTGCTTCACTCAATTCGTGATGTAGGTACCCACCTTTCAAGCTTTTTCGCCTTCCCAATTTGCTTCAAGTGGATTAAAACAGTTTTATCACTAACACCGCAGCATTCAGCTAACTCGGACGTGGTTTGCGATGGATCCGCTTCCACAATAGCCTTCAATTCTTCATTATCAACTTTGGTCTCCGGTCGTCAACGAGGCTTGATCTGCAGGTCGAAATTTCCAGAACGAAAACGTTGGAACCAAAAACGCACTGTGTTTTCTTTTGCGGCACCGTCACCATATAGGTATATCATTAATCCTTCGAGCCGTTTCTGCAGCACTGATGCCACGGTGGAATTCGTACTCGTAAATAACGCGATATTTCAAGTTTTCCATTTTGTAAACTGATTGACGCAAAGAAAAAAAAAACAACTTAGGAAAAAACAAATGAATTATAATTCTCGAAACAAAAATACACGAGTAATTAGCTGTATAAATTTGAATTTGGAATTCCTAACCAATGAGAAGATATTTGAGATCAAAGTTGCCAGTACGGCAGAACGCCAATTTCATATGTAAGGACCTAATATATTGTCTGAAGGCAATAATCCCGCCATTGTGCACATATTATGTAAGGTGTACAAATGATCAAAATTAAAATATATACATAAAATATAACAAATAGGTAGGTACCTATATAATAAAACATACAGTAAAATGGATATGGTTGGTTGTAAGATATTGCCATATGACAATTAGCCCGTTATTGTGCACTTATTATGTAATGTGTGCAAAATGATAAAAATAAATAAATGTAACAAATAAATATAAGAAATATACAATGAAATATAATAAAATATACCGATAAGTACGCACATAATTAATTATTTAAGGAAATATTGGTAGTTTTCTATAAATCAGTAAATTGTGTTTGTGAAAATAAAATTGATTTTTTAGCACACATATACACATATCAGCACGATTTTATCACACAAGTTGGGGAGACCAGCGAGAGGTGTGCATAACCTTATAAAAGGAAGTCTTTAAATTATGTAAAAAAGCACAAAAAATACAAAAAGTCTAGCTGATGCTTTATTTTGTCTATGTTGAGTTTGTTATTTTTTTTTTTCATTTATTTTTAAAAACATAAATACCGAACAATAAAATATGTCTAATCCCAAAAAGGTTTTTTGGCATATTGATTGACATAATTTACACAGTGAAAATATGTGTTTCTTTCAGTGGACGGCCCTTATGAAATAAATTGTCCTCTGAAGAATATATCAGGGTACTTGTAATACTTTAGGTTTGGGGAAGGACCTACTAATGATCAAAATTGGAATGCCCCAGGGATCACTGTTTGCACCTATTTTGTTATTTTCAATTGTCTTCTGGAAAATCGTCAAAAATGTGGAAGGACAGATGAGAATCACAAAAGAGAGGATTTTCGCAGTCCCATATCTCACTACTAGGACTTTGAGTTCTGTTAATCCCCGGAACGGCTGCTCGTCGGACAACATAAGGACTACCATCAAGTTTATTTCATACCTCTGCCACTAAGAGGCCAACGTGGGGGCCCGCCAAATCAACAGAGATAAATCACAAGGCAGAAGAAATAGCATTGCAATCCAACGCCAAAAATAATTCATTTTCAAAAGATCATCCTTTGTATGTCCACCCTGAACAAATCATCGTTTCGCGGACGATCGTTCAATTATTGTGAATTAATAATAATATAAATGTGTACATATATAACATTAAAAGTTACAGACCGAACATCACAAAGGCAATAATATCTTTTGCTGTGGGTACGTAGTAGGTATAGGTACACACACACCTACCTATCAACGGTAAGGTTGATAATGTCTGCCTACCCAATAATAATAAATAATAATATTAAATGGAATTATTTTGCTTTAGCGTCCAACTAAAGTAACAATCAATCTACGATACGGTGGAATAATAATAAAAATAAAATCTACGAATGGACATTTGTCCGAACAAAACTGCCGGCTGATCGATGATAAATAAATAATTACAGCCATTGCCAGAAAACCAGGCGGACAACACCGCGGGCAGATGAACTGAATCATTAATACAAATACACTGCTCAATAAAATGTTGAAATATGGAGCTCCTCAAGGATCAATTATTGGACCTATATAGTTTAAAATGCATATATTTTTTTTTAGTAGAGGCCTCACAAGGATTACATCTCTTTGAACTGAATCATTAATACAAATATACTGCTCAATAAAATGTTGAAATATTGGAGTTCCTCAAGGATCAATTCTTGGACCTATATAGTTTAAAATGCATATAATTTATTTTTAGTAGAGGCCTCACAAGGATTAGGTACATCCCGTTGAACTGAATCATTAATACAAATATACTGCTCAATAAAATGTTGAAATATTGGAGTTCCTCAAGGATTCTTGGACCTATATAGTTTAAAATGCAAATAATTTATTTTTAGTAGAGGCCTCACAAGGATTACATCCCGTGATGTGGAAGGTACTTTACAAATAAAAATTAAAGAACAAATTAAATAAAAGCGACCAAAAAAGAAGAAAAATAGGTAGGTACTAATTATAACAGTCAACAACAATTATGATCTGCAGTATACAGAATACATGCACCAATTAATTATACAATGACATGAATCAAAAAATTTCACATTTCAGAGAGAATTATACTTCCCAACTTCGTTGTTAGACTTCTTAAAACTAATGATGATGCGGGTCAGCTACGAAACTGGTTAACTATAAAATACTCAATTGTGGCGTATACAAAGATGTTTGTAACAATTTTAATTTTATCAACAACAAAAAAATGGATGTTTATAAATTCTTGAATGGTATTCGTATTGAGTTCTTCTTACTTTTCTCGTTTATTCAGCTTAATCACTCGTTCATTGTTGTATTTATTTTTTCTTATGTATTTTTTACGATTGTACTAAATTGGTTTAAGGCTTCGCGTTGCTTGGATTGGACCAGAGAAACCTTATGGTATTTAACTTTCCCATGCTGTACTTGTCTTATTTATTAAATAAATAAATTGATGAATTTAAAAAAAATGGTTTTGCATTTCTGCTTTGATAACATGTCTCGTAGTTATGATTGTAATAACACTGGTTTCACGTTTTGATCTCAAAGATCTTCAGTGTCGATAGTGGTCCCTAGTGACGAACGTGATGGCAAGACGAATCATCTTATAATCATTCCTAATTATACATCCTACATTTTATTATCATTATTGTTGTAAGATATTTTATAACATTATCTTAACGATTCCGAATGGTACACAGATATCCACGACGGAGGAAACGGCACCGGCGATGAGGTCGTCGATGATTGGAAAAGACTGCCAGATATATGAAAACAGACTGATTGATGTTCGAGCGGGTAAAGGAGGAAAAACGTGGAGGATGGATCCCGAAACCCTTCCAAACCCAAAATTGAAAATTCTTGGTATACTTGCGCTCCGGGAAGACCAGAAAAGAGATGGAGTAAGAAATAGGTATCCTCATTCCTTGACCGAAATTCCTGTCAAAACAGATCATTGATCTATTGAAACAAGAAAAAGTTTTACGCCATTTAATCATGTATCAATTAGTACCTACCTACATATGTAGGTACAATGTACATTCTGACAATGTACTGTGGCATAGTGGTACGAATTATGTGCTGGACTCCTGGGTTCGAGTACCAATAGGAGGAGAAATTCCCTAACAATTATTTCTCAAGCAATTGTTGCTTCTCTGGGCCGGAAATACTCGTTAGTTGGAAAAAGTTGTCATTCAGTCACTACACAGGATGGAAGGTTTTGTTTTGTGTTGTCACGTTATTTGATAATGTATTTTTTTTATTCGGTGTCTAGTACGAGTGAATTTTGATATGACTTGTCACAAAAAAAAGTAATTCCCTATGGATATCTGATGTGCATCCGCGCTTGTAGAGCCGCAGATGGAGGGCACTCAGTGGTACGGGACGTTAGGCGCCCTATTAATCTGTCTACTATAGACAACACTATTATATACACAAGAAACTTTTCTAAGATTTCAAATCCGTATCAAATATTTTGATAGTAACAAATGGTCGCAATCTTCAGCATCTGTGTAGGAAGGCAAATATAAAAATTTAACGGCACTCCGATTAATTATAGATAATAAAAATAAATATTAAGAAACGAGAACGATGGTAATTGGTGTGTAAATGCGATTAGCATATTTGCACCTTTTCCATTCTTCTGCAATAAAACCATCCGAGCAATAAATTAATAAAGTCCACAGAACAGACACTGGAGGAAGTGACTGCCACTGGCGCCCTAGGGCCGTGGCGCAGGCCCCTTGCAAATAATGACAGACCCCCTTATCTGCATACAGTTACATTCCCCAAAGTACATCTAATCAAATTAATATGAACTAAGTACCTACCCATTTGGAGCTAAAATCCTATATAAATCGTGTGCAGTATATCGAAAGCCGCTTTTATAGAAGTAGAAGTATCATTTATTAAGATGCAAATACACATATGTATAAAAATTAATACATCTAGTTTAAACAAAAAATGTAAAAATAAAACTTTTTGAAACAAATAATTATAGTAAGAATATGATGTTGTAAAATGTACATACTATGTTTTTGTATGGTATTTCTTATTTTAGTTAACATAAGTGACATATTTTATTTTGTTATTATAAGTAGGTACCTATCATGTTTTATTTTTAGCTATCTTTTACATTGGGTGCGTCTCTTTTTTGTTTTTTTTTTTTTCTTTTTTCTCAAACTATATAAGATTGCTGCATGATTTCTTAGGGTTTGAGTACTTTTACTATGTATGTTATAAGTTATATATAAATATTTATAGACTAGCTTATATGTCCCGCCGTTGGCCAAGAATGTAAAATTGTGAAGGAATAAGCAATCGTTTTTATAATATTGTCACCCAATTATTTTGCAATATCGGACTATGAAAAGTGGTTTGAAATTTGATTGAGATAAGCATTGTAAAATGTTCAAGTGATGGCCACAACCCATTCTTTTTTATATATTGCTATTTATTTATTTATTTATATAATTTATGTACATGTGTACAAAGGCAGGTTTATTGCCATAAGGCATAAGGCTATAAAGTGTGAATGAAGTATAATATACAATTTCTGCACGCATGGACTAAGCGAAATGGTTTTAAATATGACTGTTTATCAACTTTGTAAAGAGATTGGTTTGGCCACAACCCCCATTTTTAAATATTATCATCGAAAACAAATTGTAATATGTACCTATAAAATTTTTTTTAGTAATTTTGGATGTTGGAATGTGGTTAAAATTTGATTAAATAATGCGTACTGAAAAGATCTAGTGTTGGTCACATCCCATTCGTTTTTATATTTTTTCAGGCCCTTTAGTGCATCCAGAAACCTGCGAAGAGATGGAAGGAAAATTGGACCTTCATGTCCCAAGATAGTCCACCTTCATAGGTAAAATAACCAAATACATGATGAAGAAGTAGAAGAAAAAAGTTAAAATCCACAAACCGTCCTGGAAGACCTGCGAAGAGATGGAGGGACAGTCGGACCTTCTTTTCCCAGGATACTCCCCCTTCATAGGTGAAATGACCAAATACACGAAGAAGAAGAAGAAGAAGAAAAAAGTTTAAATCCAGAAACCATCCCGGGCACACGCTCGACAATTCACCAAAGTTTCATTGTAATCGGACAAACGGTTTAGGAGCACATCGCATACAATTTTCTGATAGGAAATCAGTATATTGTTGTGTGATTTGTAAGTAAATAGTAATAGGTAGGTACCTACCTACAACAATGTTCTAAATAAATTCGATTCATAACAAATTTTATTTGAATATCAGAATCTTTCCGTTACCATAGTAACCATTCCAATATTAATATCAAATGGGCTCGATACATTTTTTGGATATGTAGGTAGGTACCTACATTGGTTTGTTCGAAGCCACAAAAACGAAAATTGTCCGAAATATCAAATATTATATACAAATTATGCAATTTTATTATGCCTATATCTTTACTAATAATTAACAGACTTTTACAATATATGTCTTAAAACTTGCTATAAAGTCTTGTGTTTCATTTTATTATTTCATAATCACATTTATTTCAAAGGTATATTATTTTAAAGAACATATTCATTCGGTAGGAAAATTAAATATCGTATGAAAAGATATTAAAATGGCGGGGTTATATGTACATTTGTACAAAACGCTTACTTTAAAAATAAGTTAAACATTATAATTAGACAAAATATTCACCATGTTTTTCACTTAAACGCTAAGTTATACTTGAAAATATATTTTCTTCGTGTAAATACGTACTTCTAACTTTTAAACTAACAGATATTTGCGTGCAAAATGTACACTTTTTTGACAGATACGACTTGGAAAATTTTGTATGAAAAAAATAATTATTGAAATATTTTTAAAATTCAGCATTTTTATCGCATTATTTTTAGCGTGACACTGCATCAGGTATACAGGTACACGTTCGCACATAAATTAGATTTTTAGATGCTCTTGGTTTTTCAGAAGGCGTGAGACAAACACACACACACACACACACACACACACACACAAACACTAACATTTTGATCCTTCATTACATCCCGTCCCTTCAGTCGGTTAAGAAAAGTTTAAATCCAGAAACCATCCTGGAAGAACCGCGAAGAGATGAAAAGACCTTCTTTTCCCAGGATACTCCACCTTCAAAGGTAAAATGACTAAATACACGAAGAAGAAGAAGAAAAAAGTTTAAATCCAGATACCTGCGAAGATTTGGAAGGAAAATTGGATGAAGAAGAAAAAGAAGAAGAAGAAAAAAGTCTATATACAAAAACCGTCTTGGAAGACTTGTGAAGAGTTGGAAGGACAGTTGGACCTTCTTCTCCCAGGATTCTCCAACTTCATAGGTAAAATGACCAAAAATACACGAAGAAGAAGAAGAAGAAGAAAAAAGTTCAAATCCAGAAACCTGCGAAGAGATGGAAGGACAATTGGACCTTCTTCTTCCAGGTTAGTCCACCTTCTTAGGTAAAATGACCAAATACACAATGAAGAAGAAGAAGAAAGAAGTTTAAATCCAGAAACCTGCGAAGAGATGGAAGGACAGTTGGACCTTCTTCTCCCAGTGGTACGAATTATGTGCTGGACTCCTGGGTTCGAGTACCAATAGGAGGAGAAATTCCCTAACAATTATTTCTCAAGCAATTGTTGCTTCTCTGGGCCGGAAATACTCGTTAGTTGGAAAAAGTTGTCATTCAGTCACTACACAGGATGGAAGGTTTTGTTTTGTGTTGTCACGTTATTTGATAATGTATTTTTTTTATTCGGTGTCTAGTACGAGTGAATTTTGATATGACTTGTCACAAAAAAAAGTAATTCCCTATGGATATCTGATGTGCATCCGCGCTTGTAGAGCCGCAGATGGAGGGCACTCAGTGGTACGGGACGTTAGGCGCCCTATTAATCTGTCTACTATAGACAACACTATTATATACACAAGAAACTTTTCTAAGATTTCAAATCCGTATCAAATATTTTGATAGTAACAAATGGTCGCAATCTTCAGCATCTGTGTAGGAAGGCAAATATAAAAATTTAACGGCACTCCGATTAATTATAGATAATAAAAATAAATATTAAGAAACGAGAACGATGGTAATTGGTGTGTAAATGCGATTAGCATATTTGCACCTTTTCCATTCTTCTGCAATAAAACCATCCGAGCAATAAATTAATAAAGTCCACAGAACAGACACTGGAGGAAGTGACTGCCACTGGCGCCCTAGGGCCGTGGCGCAGGCCCCTTGCAAATAATGACAGACCCCCTTATCTGCATACAGTTACATTCCCCAAAGTACATCTAATCAAATTAATATGAACTAAGTACCTACCCATTTGGAGCTAAAATCCTATATAAATCGTGTGCAGTATATCGAAAGCCGCTTTTATAGAAGTAGAAGTATCATTTATTAAGATGCAAATACACATATGTATAAAAATTAATACATCTAGTTTAAACAAAAAATGTAAAAATAAAACTTTTTGAAACAAATAATTATAGTAAGAATATGATGTTGTAAAATGTACATACTATGTTTTTGTATGGTATTTCTTATTTTAGTTAACATAAGTGACATATTTTATTTTGTTATTATAAGTAGGTACCTATCATGTTTTATTTTTAGCTATCTTTTACATTGGGTGCGTCTCTTTTTTGTTTTTTTTTTTTTCTTTTTTCTCATACTATATAAGATTGCTGCATGATTTCTTAGGGTTTGAGTACTTTTACTATGTATGTTATAAGTTATATATAAATATTTATAGACTAGCTTATATGTCCCGCCGTTGGCCAAGAATGTAAAATTGTGAAGGAATAAGCAATCGTTTTTATAATATTGTCACCCAATTATTTTGCAATATCGGACTATGAAAAGTGGTTTGAAATTTGATTGAGATAAGCATTGTAAAATGTTCAAGTGATGGCCACAACCCATTCTTTTTTATATATTGCTATTTATTTATTTATTTATATAATTTATGTACATGTGTACAAAGGCAGGTTTATTGCCATAAGGCATAAGGCTATAAAGTGTGAATGAAGTATAATATACAATTTCTGCACGCATGGACTAAGCGAAATGGTTTTAAATATGACTGTTTATCAACTTTGTAAAGAGATTGGTTTGGCCACAACCCCCATTTTTAAATATTATCATCGAAAACAAATTGTAATATGTACCTATAAAATTTTTTTTAGTAATTTTGGATGTTGGAATGTGGTTAAAATTTGATTAAATAATGCGTACTGAAAAGATCTAGTGTTGGTCACATCCCATTCGTTTTTATATTTATTCAGGCCCTTTAGTGCATCCCTTCCCTTCATTACATCCCGTCCCTTCAGTCGGTTAAGAAAAGTTTAAATCCAGAAACCATCCTGGAAGAACCGCGAAGAGATGAAAAGACCTTCTTTTCCCAGGATACTCCACCTTCAAAGGTAAAATGACTAAATACACGAAGAAGAAGAAGAAAAAAGTTTAAATCCAGATACCTGCGAAGATTTGGAAGGAAAATTGGATGAAGAAGAAAAAGAAGAAGAAGAAAAAAGTCTATATACAAAAACCGTCTTGGAAGACTTGTGAAGAGTTGGAAGGACAGTTGGACCTTCTTCTCCCAGGATTCTCCAACTTCATAGGTAAAATGACCAAAAATACACGAAGAAGAAGAAGAAGAAGAAAAAAGTTCAAATCCAGAAACCTGCGAAGAGATGGAAGGACAATTGGACCTTCTTCTTCCAGGTTAGTCCACCTTCTTAGGTAAAATGACCAAATACACAATGAAGAAGAAGAAGAAAGAAGTTTAAATCCAGAAACCTGCGAAGAGATGGAAGGACAGTTGGACCTTCTTCTCCCAGGATACTCCAACTTCATAGGTAAAATGACCAAATACACGACGAAGAAGAAGAAGAAGAAAGTTTAAATCCAGAAACCTGCGAAGAGATGGAAGGAAAATTGGACCTTCATGTCCCAAGATAGTCCACCTTCATAGGTAAAATAACCAAATACATGATGAAGAAGTAGAAGAAAAAAGTTAAAATCCACAAACCGTCCTGGAAGACCTGCGAAGAGATGGAGGGACAGTCGGACCTTCTTTTCCCAGGATACTCCCCCTTCATAGGTGAAATGACCAAATACACGAAGAAGAAGAAGAAGAAGAAAAAAGTTTAAATCCAGAAACCATCCCGGGCACACGCTCGACAATTCACCAAAGTTTCATTGTAATCGGACAAACGGTTTAGGAGCACATCGCATACAATTTTCTGATAGGAAATCAGTATATTGTTGTGTGATTTGTAAGTAAATAGTAATAGGTAGGTACCTACCTACAACAATGTTCTAAATAAATTCGATTCATAACAAATTTTATTTGAATATCAGAATCTTTCCGTTACCATAGTAACCATTCCAATATTAATATCAAATGGGCTCGATACATTTTTTGGATATGTAGGTAGGTACCTACATTGGTTTGTTCGAAGCCACAAAAACGAAAATTGTCCGAAATATCAAATATTATATACAAATTATGCAATTTTATTATGCCTATATCTTTACTAATAATTAACAGACTTTTACAATATATGTCTTAAAACTTGCTATAAAGTCTTGTGTTTCATTTTATTATTTCATAATCACATTTATTTCAAAGGTATATTATTTTAAAGAACATATTCATTCGGTAGGAAAATTAAATATCGTATGAAAAGATATTAAAATGGCGGGGTTATATGTACATTTGTACAAAACGCTTACTTTAAAAATAAGTTAAACATTATAATTAGACAAAATATTCACCATGTTTTTCACTTAAACGCTAAGTTATACTTGAAAATATATTTTCTTCGTGTAAATACGTACTTCTAACTTTTAAACTAACAGATATTTGCGTGCAAAATGTACACTTTTTTGACAGATACGACTTGGAAAATTTTGTATGAAAAAAATAATTATTGAAATATTTTTAAAATTCAGCATTTTTATCGCATTATTTTTAGCGTGACACTGCATCAGGTATACAGGTACACGTTCGCACATAAATTAGATTTTTAGATGCTCTTGGTTTTTCAGAAGGCGTGAGACAAACACACACACACACACACACACACACACACACACACACACACAAACACTAACATTTTGATCCTTCATTACATCCCGTCCCTTCAGTCGGTTAAGAAAAGTTTAAATCCAGAAACCATCCTGGAAGAACCGCGAAGAGATGAAAAGACCTTCTTTTCCCAGGATACTCCACCTTCAAAGGTAAAATGACTAAATACACGAAGAAGAAGAAGAAAAAAGTTTAAATCCAGATACCTGCGAAGATTTGGAAGGAAAATTGGATGAAGAAGAAAAAGAAGAAGAAGAAAAAAGTCTATATACAAAAACCGTCTTGGAAGACTTGTGAAGAGTTGGAAGGACAGTTGGACCTTCTTCTCCCAGGATTCTCCAACTTCATAGGTAAAATGACCAAAAATACACGAAGAAGAAGAAGAAGAAGAAAAAAGTTCAAATCCAGAAACCTGCGAAGAGATGGAAGGACAATTGGACCTTCTTCTTCCAGGTTAGTCCACCTTCTTAGGTAAAATGACCAAATACACAATGAAGAAGAAGAAGAAAGAAGTTTAAATCCAGAAACCTGCGAAGAGATGGAAGGACAGTTGGACCTTCTTCTCCCAGGATACTCCAACTTCATAGGTAAAATGACCAAATACACGACGAAGAAGAAGAAGAAGAAAGTTTAAATCCAGAAACCTGCGAAGAGATGGAAGGAAAATTGGACCTTCATGTCCCAAGATAGTCCACCTTCATAGGTAAAATAACCAAATACATGATGAAGAAGTAGAAGAAAAAAGTTAAAATCCACAAACCGTCCTGGAAGACCTGCGAAGAGATGGAGGGACAGTCGGACCTTCTTTTCCCAGGATACTCCCCCTTCATAGGTGAAATGACCAAATACACGAAGAAGAAGAAGAAGAAGAAAAAAGTTTAAATCCAGAAACCATCCCGGGCACACGCTCGACAATTCACCAAAGTTTCATTGTAATCGGACAAACGGTTTAGGAGCACATCGCATACAATTTTCTGATAGGAAATCAGTATATTGTTGTGTGATTTGTAAGTAAATAGTAATAGGTAGGTACCTACCTACAACAATGTTCTAAATAAATTCGATTCATAACAAATTTTATTTGAATATCAGAATCTTTCCGTTACCATAGTAACCATTCCAATATTAATATCAAATGGGCTCGATACATTTTTTGGATATGTAGGTAGGTACCTACATTGGTTTGTTCGAAGCCACAAAAACGAAAATTGTCCGAAATATCAAATATTATATACAAATTATGCAATTTTATTATGCCTATATCTTTACTAATAATTAACAGACTTTTACAATATATGTCTTAAAACTTGCTATAAAGTCTTGTGTTTCATTTTATTATTTCATAATCACATTTATTTCAAAGGTATATTATTTTAAAGAACATATTCATTCGGTAGGAAAATTAAATATCGTATGAAAAGATATTAAAATGGCGGGGTTATATGTACATTTGTACAAAACGCTTACTTTAAAAATAAGTTAAACATTATAATTAGACAAAATATTCACCATGTTTTTCACTTAAACGCTAAGTTATACTTGAAAATATATTTTCTTCGTGTAAATACGTACTTCTAACTTTTAAACTAACAGATATTTGCGTGCAAAATGTACACTTTTTTGACAGATACGACTTGGAAAATTTTGTATGAAAAAAATAATTATTGAAATATTTTTAAAATTCAGCATTTTTATCGCATTATTTTTAGCGTGACACTGCATCAGGTATACAGGTACACGTTCGCACATAAATTAGATTTTTAGATGCTCTTGGTTTTTCAGAAGGCGTGAGACAAACACACACACACACACACACACACACACACACACACACACACACACACACAAACACTAACATTTTGATCCTTCATTACATCCCGTCCCTTCAGTCGGTTAAGAAAAGTTTAAATCCAGAAACCATCCTGGAAGAACCGCGAAGAGATGAAAAGACCTTCTTTTCCCAGGATACTCCACCTTCAAAGGTAAAATGACTAAATACACGAAGAAGAAGAAGAAAAAAGTTTAAATCCAGATACCTGCGAAGATTTGGAAGGAAAATTGGATGAAGAAGAAAAAGAAGAAGAAGAAAAAAGTCTATATACAAAAACCGTCTTGGAAGACTTGTGAAGAGTTGGAAGGACAGTTGGACCTTCTTCTCCCAGGATTCTCCAACTTCATAGGTAAAATGACCAAAAATACACGAAGAAGAAGAAGAAGAAGAAAAAAGTTCAAATCCAGAAACCTGCGAAGAGATGGAAGGACAATTGGACCTTCTTCTTCCAGGTTAGTCCACCTTCTTAGGTAAAATGACCAAATACACAATGAAGAAGAAGAAGAAAGAAGTTTAAATCCAGAAACCTGCGAAGAGATGGAAGGACAGTTGGACCTTCTTCTCCCAGGATACTCCAACTTCATAGGTAAAATGACCAAATACACGACGAAGAAGAAGAAGAAGAAAGTTTAAATCCAGAAACCTGCGAAGAGATGGAAGGAAAATTGGACCTTCATGTCCCAAGATAGTCCACCTTCATAGGTAAAATAACCAAATACATGATGAAGAAGTAGAAGAAAAAAGTTAAAATCCACAAACCGTCCTGGAAGACCTGCGAAGAGATGGAGGGACAGTCGGACCTTCTTTTCCCAGGATACTCCCCCTTCATAGGTGAAATGACCAAATACACGAAGAAGAAGAAGAAGAAGAAAAAAGTTTAAATCCAGAAACCATCCCGGGCACACGCTCGACAATTCACCAAAGTTTCATTGTAATCGGACAAACGGTTTAGGAGCACATCGCATACAATTTTCTGATAGGAAATCAGTATATTGTTGTGTGATTTGTAAGTAAATAGTAATAGGTAGGTACCTACCTACAACAATGTTCTAAATAAATTCGATTCATAACAAATTTTATTTGAATATCAGAATCTTTCCGTTACCATAGTAACCATTCCAATATTAATATCAAATGGGCTCGATACATTTTTTGGATATGTAGGTAGGTACCTACATTGGTTTGTTCGAAGCCACAAAAACGAAAATTGTCCGAAATATCAAATATTATATACAAATTATGCAATTTTATTATGCCTATATCTTTACTAATAATTAACAGACTTTTACAATATATGTCTTAAAACTTGCTATAAAGTCTTGTGTTTCATTTTATTATTTCATAATCACATTTATTTCAAAGGTATATTATTTTAAAGAACATATTCATTCGGTAGGAAAATTAAATATCGTATGAAAAGATATTAAAATGGCGGGGTTATATGTACATTTGTACAAAACGCTTACTTTAAAAATAAGTTAAACATTATAATTAGACAAAATATTCACCATGTTTTTCACTTAAACGCTAAGTTATACTTGAAAATATATTTTCTTCGTGTAAATACGTACTTCTAACTTTTAAACTAACAGATATTTGCGTGCAAAATGTACACTTTTTTGACAGATACGACTTGGAAAATTTTGTATGAAAAAAATAATTATTGAAATATTTTTAAAATTCAGCATTTTTATCGCATTATTTTTAGCGTGACACTGCATCAGGTATACAGGTACACGTTCGCACATAAATTAGATTTTTAGATGCTCTTGGTTTTTCAGAAGGCGTGAGACAAACACACACACACACACACACACACACACACACACACACACACACAAACACTAACATTTTGATCCTTCATTACATCCCGTCCCTTCAGTCGGTTAAGAAAAGTTTAAATCCAGAAACCATCCTGGAAGAACCGCGAAGAGATGAAAAGACCTTCTTTTCCCAGGATACTCCACCTTCAAAGGTAAAATGACTAAATACACGAAGAAGAAGAAGAAAAAAGTTTAAATCCAGATACCTGCGAAGATTTGGAAGGAAAATTGGATGAAGAAGAAAAAGAAGAAGAAGAAAAAAGTCTATATACAAAAACCGTCTTGGAAGACTTGTGAAGAGTTGGAAGGACAGTTGGACCTTCTTCTCCCAGGATTCTCCAACTTCATAGGTAAAATGACCAAAAATACACGAAGAAGAAGAAGAAGAAGAAAAAAGTTCAAATCCAGAAACCTGCGAAGAGATGGAAGGACAATTGGACCTTCTTCTTCCAGGTTAGTCCACCTTCTTAGGTAAAATGACCAAATACACAATGAAGAAGAAGAAGAAAGAAGTTTAAATCCAGAAACCTGCGAAGAGATGGAAGGACAGTTGGACCTTCTTCTCCCAGGATACTCCAACTTCATAGGTAAAATGACCAAATACACGACGAAGAAGAAGAAGAAGAAAGTTTAAATCCAGAAACCTGCGAAGAGATGGAAGGAAAATTGGACCTTCATGTCCCAAGATAGTCCACCTTCATAGGTAAAATAACCAAATACATGATGAAGAAGTAGAAGAAAAAAGTTAAAATCCACAAACCGTCCTGGAAGACCTGCGAAGAGATGGAGGGACAGTCGGACCTTCTTTTCCCAGGATACTCCCCCTTCATAGGTGAAATGACCAAATACACGAAGAAGAAGAAGAAGAAGAAAAAAGTTTAAATCCAGAAACCATCCCGGGCACACGCTCGACAATTCACCAAAGTTTCATTGTAATCGGACAAACGGTTTAGGAGCACATCGCATACAATTTTCTGATAGGAAATCAGTATATTGTTGTGTGATTTGTAAGTAAATAGTAATAGGTAGGTACCTACCTACAACAATGTTCTAAATAAATTCGATTCATAACAAATTTTATTTGAATATCAGAATCTTTCCGTTACCATAGTAACCATTCCAATATTAATATCAAATGGGCTCGATACATTTTTTGGATATGTAGGTAGGTACCTACATTGGTTTGTTCGAAGCCACAAAAACGAAAATTGTCCGAAATATCAAATATTATATACAAATTATGCAATTTTATTATGCCTATATCTTTACTAATAATTAACAGACTTTTACAATATATGTCTTAAAACTTGCTATAAAGTCTTGTGTTTCATTTTATTATTTCATAATCACATTTATTTCAAAGGTATATTATTTTAAAGAACATATTCATTCGGTAGGAAAATTAAATATCGTATGAAAAGATATTAAAATGGCGGGGTTATATGTACATTTGTACAAAACGCTTACTTTAAAAATAAGTTAAACATTATAATTAGACAAAATATTCACCATGTTTTTCACTTAAACGCTAAGTTATACTTGAAAATATATTTTCTTCGTGTAAATACGTACTTCTAACTTTTAAACTAACAGATATTTGCGTGCAAAATGTACACTTTTTTGACAGATACGACTTGGAAAATTTTGTATGAAAAAAATAATTATTGAAATATTTTTAAAATTCAGCATTTTTATCGCATTATTTTTAGCGTGACACTGCATCAGGTATACAGGTACACGTTCGCACATAAATTAGATTTTTAGATGCTCTTGGTTTTTCAGAAGGCGTGAGACAAACACACACACACACACACACACACAAACACTAACATTTTGATTGCTTTATTACTTTAGATATAGATTTTTATGTGATGATATGGTACTTGATTTGTAGAATCCCCCCCAAAACTTGAGTGTAAACTCTTATTGGGGGGTAATGTTAATAAATATTAAGTAACTGTACCTATTATATATTGTATCTATTACATTATTTATCATCTTTTTTCTTTGTCAAATAAATAAAATATAAAACTGTAAATCTATGGAGAACATTCATAGTTTTTAATTACGCATTCAGAACCTAGCCTACGAAAGGTGACAAGATGTTTGGTTTCTTTTGTGTTTGGTGGTAAACTATTATTCATTTTGAGACCTTTATGGTATAAACTTTTTTGTGTACATGTTTATCTCGTTTTTGGAAGTCTAAAATCCTGACATCCTCTCGTAGGGCATGTGTGAACATTTTTTATTGAATAAGATATTTTTTTGGATGCATATTATTTCTCAGTTTGAAATCAAAGTTAATGTGTTGTATAATATATAATGCCATTACTGTCATTGTTTTTAGTTTATTTAACATTGAGTTTATTTTTTAAAATTGTTTTCATTCCCATGTTTTGAATAATTTTCTATTTTGAGTTTCATTGCATTTCATTGTTTCATCGCTAAGAGACCACAAAACTAATGAATGGATAATGAATAGAAGAACACAGGAGTAGCGGATGTGACCAAAATAATAGCGGAGTTAAAGTGGAGTTGGACGGGTCATATATCTCGGATGTCAGACGACCTATGGACAAAAGTTGTGATGGACTGGAGGGCAAGAACAGGAATTAGAAGCGTGGGAAGGCCCCAGACCAGATGGTCCGATGACATAAAAAAAGTGGCAGGTCCAAAATGGCGAAGAATGGCACAGGATAGAAACCAGTGAAAGTCCAAGCGAGAGGCCTTTGTCCAATACAGGACTCAAGAAGAGGCTGAGTTGTTGTTGTTGTTGTAGGACACTAGAAGAATAATTTAAATGAGGACTTACAATAGAATTATAAAGTAATCTTTTATTATTAACGATTATTATACTATCAAGGACAACTGCTTCGCCTTAATAGGAACAAAATTATTGTTGAAGAAAAAAGTTTTTATTTTTTAGATTCAAGTGTCATTAATTTTTGTATAAATCAATATAACTATTCAAAAGATTTCTCAAGTCTGAACCAAATCTTAATCAAGTTCATGAGTAGCTCTGCAGGTTAAACTGTTTAAACAATGCAATTCAGCCCAATTCGCTCGGGTTCGTAGAAGTTATTACTGTTTTTAGCGGCTGATATAAAACAGCAAGAGCTTGTGGATGGAAGCCGAAGTGTTTTTTTTTTGCCCGAAGATGTAAATTTAAATAGAATGGATTCAATCGATTTAAATGGATTGTTTTAGAGGGCTTTATTTTTTTCTTTGTCTCAGGCCCCATCGTTTTCGTTGTGACGCCTATGCCTCAAGATGTACTACCCACATTCAAAGAATAAGGAAGACAGCAATAATAATTGTTACGTTGTGTTTGTTTATTCTTAGTCTCTTACAGTTTAATTATATATCTATTATCTCTCAGTTGCTGGCTGCGGTTGTAAAATATAAAGAATTGTTATGGATATGTCGTGAACCTTCCTAGTCCAAGTCATGAGAACCTAAAGACTAATGAAATAATTACTTTTTCTTTCTTGTTCAACTATTTTATTGGTTTCAAATTGTCATTGTGGGATTGCAGTGACGAGAAAGAGCAGAAATCGTGTACTCCGATAATATTTTTCTCGTCGCTGAATAACATATGTCTTGTATTTCCTCCTCAGCCTTCTTCCCTTTTCATTTTCACTTATCCGATTCATCCTTGTGTCATCTTTGTGATATCCCCGATCAGACTTCCGAGCATATCATATAGGAATGCACTAACATCAACGATAACTCCACAACGATGTTCAAGGGTATTCCTTTAGACCCATTGGATATGCGGACTCTGTAGCCACGAAGAACAACTTCAGAACCTGGTGCACTCTTATTTTCACTTTCAGTGGACGGCGAATCTGCTGTTTCATTTTAATTAGCTCTCTTTGTCATATTAAACGCAGTCTCTGCAAGATTTCTCCGGATTCTTCTTATGTTATTAATAAACATATAAGTATATTATTGCACACTGGCGGGCTTATTGCCATTGGGCATTTTCTTTCAATCTATCATATTATAAATTAATACCTACTTTATAATATGGTATACAACAGCGAAAAAACAATAAAATATATATTATATAAGGAGAATACTTTACACTAAGATAAAAATAAAAAAAAAACATCTGTTCTTTAACAGTTTCGCCAAGGGTCTTTTTAGTATCCATGAGCAGAACTGGTAGTGGGGGAAGTACAGCCATCTACCCACCACTGCTGGATATAATAGGTCTCTTTTATATAATATAATAGGTCGCTTCTACTCAATCCTTTCTTATTCCCTCTGTATCCAGAAACTTCCTCCCAACTGGACAATTTACGTAACTTATCGCAAGTAACGAGTATGCCTTGTTAATTGAGATTTTAGAGGTCAATGTTAGTTCTTTTTCATTTTCGTGCCATGCTGAGAAGGCATCTCTATCCGCCGACGTGTCTGAAGCCGGTGCACTCACGAATATTGCAGAGCCATGTAGATAAGGTAGTTATCGCAAATAAAACTACAAAAAACATCATTTTTATATAAATTCTTTTTCTATTTAGCGTCACAAATCTTGGCGGGTCTTATAGTTGCCTCTAAGATCTGTCGTAATCATCAGCACTCTGCAATCGGCTTTGACTCCATCCAGCCCACCGAATCAACAGCCATCACTATCTTTGGTGGCTCCCCATCTTCCATTCACTTACGTAACCGAGCCATCAAAGTTGTGCAATTCTGATACCTCTACGTACCTACTGCGCTCATATCACTAGGTATACATGTCTCGTCCTCCAGACACTATCCTAAAAAAATGGACCTTATATGCGTCGCAGGATGCGTCTTTCAAATATGTCTAGACTCCACGTTTCTGTGGCGCTTACGAAACAGGGTCTTGTAGAGAGTATTGCAACACATGAATAAATAAATAAATTAAACAGCAATTATTATAAAAACGTTTTCTTAAGTGCTTGGGTCATACTCGGTAACATAATTCTTAAACGCGAAGCAATTTACAATTTGGTCATGTTAAGTGTATTAAAATGCTTGTAGTTGGTATAAAGAGCGGTCGTCTAATTACTGTTGCCTCTTGCTGGTTTAGATAACAATCTATGAATTCTGTTATTTTGTTTACCAAAGCGAACGAGTTTGTTACGAATACTTGTATTTCACTGATATCAAAATACCTTCAAATGGAGATTTTTTTAACTCGCGTGGGGAGATTGCCGCAATACGGATTTATAAATTTAATATGAAGATGAAATTGTTTCGACAATGAATAAAATAAGAGTTCAACAATACCTTCGTTTGGTTGTTTTTTTATCCATATTTGAACAAGAGAAAGTAATTTGACTTCATAAAGTTGGGCAATTTTTAGGTGGTTTTTTGTTTGGATTTCATAATATTGTGCAACCTTACAATACTATTGGTGTGGAGAAATATCGTTCCTAGATCCTTCCTGGTACAAAAATCAAATGAACACAAAAATAATTCCATAAGATAATTTAAACCGAATATTTTTATTATTGCATATGCGCAAACATTGGATTTTTTTCCCTGTCGGGAGTCAAAGATATTTTTTAACAGATTTTTAATTATCTCAATAGAGACGAAGTTGGAATATTTATTGTAGGAGAACCGGGAAATCAAGACACCTACAGGGCTTACGACCTGTCATCGGCTGGTTTACGTGATCACTTTATATATATAGAACTTTAATATATACTTTAATATATAGAACTTTCAAAATTGAATTGATAGGGATCTCATTAAAAGGCATAATTGGTGAACGTTGCGCAAGCGCATAAAGTGATCACGTAAACCAGCCGATGACAGGTCGTAAGCCCTGTAGGTGTCTTGATTTCCCGGTTCTCCTACAATAAATATTCCAACTTCGTCTCTATTGAGATAATTAAAAATCAGATAATTTAAAAATGAGCAGTATGATTCTCCAGTCTATACTGACTCAAAAAAATATGACAACTGAACTGGCTACCTGCATTTTAGCCAAACCTTATTTATCAATAATAAAGGTTTATCTATTTATAACTATACGGTTTGGCTGTGTGCGCAAAATTAGAATAACCGAATGTTTTGTGGTCACTATAGTTTGGTTATTTTTGACATCATATTTTGTTGATATTAACATTTTTTTTTCAGATTCATAACTATAGAAATCTTGCAGAAGTAGGTACGATTCCTTTTCACTCCAAGTTTTCCATTGTCCATCTATTTCTTATTTTTTATTTTTATTTTTATATTGCATCTCGGACAACTAAAAGGTGCTATGTCAAATATTAATTTAACACGCACCCAATAACAAGTTGCCACATTCTGGAGACTTACGATATTAATAGTCTCACAGATCCAGGCATAAAACACAATTGTGTCTCCACCGGGAATCAAACCCGGGACCTTTGGATCAGCAGTCAGATACCTAACCAATTGAGTAACGAAGGCCGATTATCAAGGAATTTCAAATAATAAGCAATTAATTATAAGATCATAAGAGGATTTTAGCAGACTGCACACTCTACCCCATTGGAAACGTTACAGGGATGTAGTCCTGTTGGTCCCCGAGATGGCTGCTTCTTGGATAACACACGGATACTACCAAGCACATGCCATAGCATACTGATTAAATAAATTAAATATTTATTTTTAATTTTTTCCTGCAGTCCCGTGTTGCTTTTGTGTCCCCAGCGCAACGAGCCCACTTCCGTTGTGGCCAAGCAACCGTGTCCAGAGTGTTTAGGATTTGCCCATAAAGATTTCCCCTCGGTTAGCGGCAATTAAAAATACTAACTCGCCATTATGTCCGACCTGGTAGATACTAGTATTTACCACAACCAGGTACCAACCACCACCTACTACCACACCATCAGGTGTAGATGACTGGCGACTGACCACCGCTGGCTAGCTGCTCTCCAACGTGCTGAATCGGCCGTTCGAATTTTACCATAAATTAACACTTGATGTTATGGACCAATATGAAGTTAAGGAAACTTTTCCTATTCCACTTTCTAAAGTATATCGTTCCTAGATATAATATTTATATTCTTATTCCCGGTCGTATTCTTCATTCCTGAAAGGCGTGTCCATCTTGATAAGCCATTGCTGTCTCTTCGATAATACTCCTCCAGAAGGTTCTGGTATTTTTCATGTTAATAATTCATTAATATCCATCCAATAGCAAGTCACCATCTTCTGGTTACTAATTATTCTCAAGACTCATTAGCGACTTCTGGATCTTTTATTATTAACGCTTCTTATTACGACGAGCTTCTAGGGGTAAACGGGGTGTCGGTGGGAAGAAAATCTCATGAATCCTTCAAGATCTCATGAGATTGGGTGTTGATATGGACCATGGAAGAGCTGATTCGAGTAGCTGGAGACATGGAGATGTACTCTCAAGTGATATTTAATGTTGAGGGGGACATTACAAGACACTAGAAGAAGAATACCATATTCACGTCTTCGCTGTCCTAATCTAATTTTGTGACTGTTCAAAATTAATAACGGACTAAGCAAAGGCTCCCACGCGCGCATATATACATACACAATCATAATACGTACCCAATCGGTAGATATGTCTTGTCCGTAGGTTGGTGAGGTTGTAATTACCACCGCCAGAGCTCGTCGTGAGAGTCGAGTATCGCGTTAGCAGCCATTTTCCCAGAAAATTCTTTAATTGCCTAATAATTGTTATATACATAGCTCTTTGGATACGTAAATGCTTGTTTGTTCTGGAAATATAGCCATCAGGTTAAGACAAACATCAAAAATAAAATCGAAGATTTTCGTAGCGAAGTTTTTTTTTGGTGTATGATGTGTATCTGCTGTTCATCCCCACCACCACCACCCGTTCTGTTTATGGGGATTTAAAAGTGTTTGATTAATTAAATAAATAAGCTAATAATTTGTACAAGAGTAAAAAGTGTTAAGTCGATAAATTTTCTTCTTCCTGGTACTGTCCGAACTTACCTACTGCCTATATTGGCTATTGGAATCGGCTCTTCTCGTCCTCAGGCTGTATACTCTGTGGTTCTGGGTATCGCTTTCATGCAAGCCGTTTCTCTGTAGGATCTTGGAGTATTTGTTTATCCAGGTGTGTTTTGGTCTTCCTCTGGATGATGAACGAGGAATATTAATATTATTTACGGTATATGGCATTCATATCCATGTACCTTGCATTAATTGTACCAGTTGGGTTACCTTTTTTGCTGTGAAATAATATTATTGTCACAATAATGATTTCAGGTACCCAACTGCGTATAGTAAATATTGTATTTTTGTGTGGTGCAGGGTGCATGGATGTAGATGTAATGCATAAATATAATATTGTAAATCTCCAACCTCGAAACAGGCGTAGTCCTAGTGAGGTTGGGATAGTATTTATAAATGATTTTATAAGTGTCGAGATGATATAAATAAATAAAAAAATATATTTTATTTCATTTTAGGGGCAACTAACAGGTACTATGTCAAATATTAATTTAACACGCACCCAATAACAAGTTGCCACATTCTGGAGACTTACGATATTAATCGTCTCACAGATCCAGACTGAAAACACAATTAAAAACTGTGTCTCCAACGGGAATCGAACCTGGGACCTTTGGATCAGCAGTCAGATACCTAACCAATTGAGCCACAAAGGCCGACATCTAATGTTCTAATGGCCGTATGGTCTGCGTTCTACTTTTCACATGCCCTATTCTCAGCTGATGCTCTTCTAGCTTGCTGTTAAAGTCAGTGACTCTCAGGCTACCACGCTCTCTACATTTAACTATTTATTTTGACAATTTTAGAAGGCACCTACAAGGCTTACGATCTGTCATCGGCTGGTTTACGTGATATCTTTATGCGCTTGCGCAACTCTGAGAAAAAAAAACTACCTTAGAATTCGCATTTCCGTGGTCTCAAAATGCCTTGCATAGGAATTTTACATTGACCAGCATTTGGAGCCGTACATAATTGCGTGTCTGACAATGTTTGGTAAAATTTGACTACTAATTTAAAAAATAAGTCGATAAATAATAAAAAAAGTACAAATAAGGATATTTTTTTTAATAACAGCCGGCCTTCGTGGCTCAGTTGCCTGGGTTATCTGACTGCTGATCCAGAGGTTCCGAGTTCTATTCCCGGTGGAGACACAGTTTTTAATTGTGTCTTTAGTCTGGATCTGTGTGACGGTATATTATATCATTAGTTTCCAGAAGGTGGCAACTTGTTATTGGGTGCGTGTCAAATACATATTTAACCTGTTAGTTGCCCGAGAAGCAATATTAAATAGATAATATAGATAGGTACTATGGAAATGGGCTCCTTTAAAATAGATTGTCAACCATAGAAGATGAAAATAGTACGGGCACCTAAAAGGTAAGTACTATGTCAAATATTAATTTATCACGCAACCAATAAAAAGTTGCCACATTCTAGAGAGATCTAATATTTATCATCTCACTGATCCAGACTGAAAAATCAATCCAAAAATGTGTCTCCACCGGGACCTTTCACTCAGGAGTCAGATATCTAACCAACTGAGCCACGAAGGCTGTCACTTACTTCTAATTGTACAAGAGAAAGAAAGTTTTAAGGGACAGTACAAAAGTTATAAGTCCAAAAATAAATATTTACAATTCAAATGTAAATATTTAACTTAAACCGAAGAAACCAACCAACATGCAATTCATAATACACAGCAAATGTACGGTCCCTTGGACTAAAGGGAATATTAATTATTAAATTATCAAACCAACATAAACGGACTTGTAACGATTTGCGTTTTGACCGACGACGCGTGAAAAACCTGTTTTTTATACGTCACTCATTACACTACTGAACCATGTGAGCTGTGGTGAGTTTTAAATTTTCCAACCGATTTTGTATGAATTTAACGAAATTTTAGAGAATATAAACATTTATTTAAAGATTACGCCATTTACAGAGACAAAAAAGTCGTAAAGTGATATGTCGTATGACTTATATGATAATGTTCTGGGTTCGATTCCCAACAGGGAAGAAATGATATTATCTGGGCAATGATTATTTGTTTTTTACTCATTAAGGTAGGATAATATTTATTTAAATACTGTTGCGGGCTTTTTCCTTAACGGCAATATCTTCCAACCAACAATAAAAATATAATAATTGGCATTGCTCAAATCAGGTTTGTACAATGGTCCAAGAAGTGATCCTTGAGGTACTCCAAATTTTATTTAAGTAGGAAATAACTACTTATAATGAAAATCGTCAGTTTATTTATTTATTCATCTTTTTTGTAAATTTACGTAGACTTAATGCAATTTCTTCCAACTAACCAGATAATGTAGAAATATGGACAAAATAGATCCAAGCGGAGAATTCCAAAATTCATCATAAACTCTTTCCTTGAACATTTAAATATTCAATTTATGTACTTAACAACAAGTACGCAAAGGCGGGTTATAGCCATAAGACAGACTCTTCCAACTGACCCAAGCAACGTGAAGCTCTTTTTACAAATAACCAACTCTTCTGCAACTCGCGCAGGCGGTAACATAAATTATTACTCGGCAAAATTCAGCTTATGGGGGAGATTGCGAGTTTATCAAATAAAATTACATAACTAATAATTATCGAATGTAGTGATGTTAATAATAAAAGAAACTTAAACATAGACAATGAAACGGACGGAGGAGGATTAAACAACTCTTTTTACACATTAGTTGCTATAGTAGTATTTGTAGTAATAGATAATATTTTACATAACAGAAATTACATACTTTTCTGTATTTTGACAACAGGAAGAAACGCATCAAATCAGCCGGAACATCCTATAAATGATTTCATTATTGACAAGCAGAATCTACTCGGTGCCGGTCCAAGGCAACTTTTATGATGGAATAAGTTTCGATTGTTCGCCCCTTGCGATCCTGTACGCCTTTTTGTTGTCCAACCATAATATTAGCTCCATTGTTGTAACCTTGTTTTCTACAATCATTCATATCAATGTCGTATTTATAGACGATTTCGTCCCATTTTCATTTAATCTTTGTCAATTCCAGAACATGTCTCTAATATTTTTGAAGAAATATAATATATAGAATTGGTTTTCAATTGTCATTCATTTTACAAGTTTTGCGCAAATTTAGGCAAATCCCTTGGTGAGAGCATTGTACCTAAGTTGTATACATCTTCAGTGATGGATTATCCTGTACCAATGCATTGGGTATCATACATACGTCCGATTCTATAACTTTTTAACAATGTTCCGGCTAAAATAGGTGCGTTCCTATTCCGTTTAGTCCAAGTTGATATTCTATAACGTTGAAATAAGAACGTTTCTATTTAGGAACGATCTTACTTGAAGTAAGTAGATTTTAGTTTTAACAATAACGTTGGCTACAGAAAAATAAATTAAGTTCAAACCGCCTTGATTCTAAAATTTTGTGACGTTCCTATTTTAGTTCAAAAAGTTTCAGAAATGGACGCAATATCTCACATTTTACCACTTTTGCCAAAATTCAGACAAATACGTTTTACTTACTTTACATTCTTGTTCATTGCATATAGGTATGTAACAATGCGTTTCACTTGCCACACATTATGTTCGCGTTGTCCCCGAAGCATTATTTGCTATAATTATTGTTATTTTTACACAACGAGTCAAAATAAAAAAAAACACGCACATTATCCTTTTCGTCAAATTACCCCGCAGCACTTGGACAAATGTCACCGCATAAATGTAGGTAGGTTGGTTTTTGTCAATTAATTTCTATTTAGGGAACCCAATTGTTGACCTAACCGCTAAATAGCGTGTCGGGGAGAGGGGGACAGAAATAGAGCGACGAGCGAAACGGAGAATGAGGACCCCGTCATGTGCACGAATTTCGGTTGTTCGATATTCAAAAATATAAATTATACTATGTAAATAAATTACATGAGATGAACCACTAGAGAACTCATCGAGCAATCAAATTTGAATGAAACATTAGATACCTCAATAAACAATTATTATTAGTACTGAGAAAAAAATAATGATTGAAAAACCAGAATAAGATGTTTTAACGAAATTCTGGTTTTTGAATCAAAACTCATCCCTCAGTATGTATGTATAATATTTGTCCTATTCTGATTCGTTTAAATTTATCCGTCTGAATTTTAGTATATGAGAAATGTCAAAAAATTGACTGAATTTATACGGGACTCATTACGTCACACCGCGCGGATGAAATCCTTTTACACAAGTCGCCCGTTGGTTATAGACGTTTTCGTACTCTGAAACGAATCAGAATAGGACATTATATCTACATACAATGGAGTTCTATCAAGAATTGTCGATCGACAAATTAAACTTAGTCATCCCTCAGTGTTTTCTTTATTTATTTATCTTTTTGTACGTAATATAAACAAATATAATGCACACTGGCGGGCTTATTGCCCTATTGCTTACCTATATATTGCTCATTGGCTTATTACAAAGTATGACAAAATTATACATGTACATCAACAAAAGAATGAAAGCGAAAATAAAACAAAGAAAATATACATTACACTAAGATAAATATCAAAAGCAAAAAAAAACATAGCTAAAAAAAGGATTAGGAAAGAACATGGAGAGGAAAACGGGATCAGGTGTTAAGGGATAAATATTCCTTCTTTAGTTTTTTCTTGAAACTACAAAGTGAGTTAGACGACGCAATATCCAGATTTAGAATATTCCATAGTCTTGCTGATTGTACTTCGTACGACTAGCTGAAAAATTATGTGTTATGGACAGGGATGGATAGTGTAATAGTGGAAGTCTATGATTGGATAAATAAGTGAATTTGTTTGTAATGTGGCAGGTTTGGATTAGAAAGAATATTGTAAAATATGTATTCTTTAAACAAATTATTGTGAATGAATCATTTGAAGACTTATTTAACAATTTAGTAAGTACTATAAGTAAAATACTTTGTATTAAATAATAGAGGACTTACTGTAAACAATTATTATAAACCACTTACTTTGTACGAACCACTAGAGAACTCGCTATACAAATTATTATAAATAAATTAAAGTGTATTTCTTAAGGTGAAGTCTTTGAAAAACTCAAAATTCTTCTTAAACCAGGAACAGGCTCCTCGACGCGCCTGATTCCGATCCAGTCTCTGATGTCGTCCAGCCAAGACGTTTGCCTTCCACCAGGACCACTCTACCCCCCATCATTACTATTCATCTATCTTCGCCATCAGCAGATATTAGTTGTAGTATGTCATATTTGTCTGCACGCAGGATGTGACCCAGATAAGAGATCTTACGGACTTCTGAACCGCTAATTGACTCTGACCACGGTATGCGAAGCATTCTCCTGTGCGGCCACATCTCGAATTGCTTCTAACCGATTCATTGTATGCACTTTTAGAATAGAAGTCTCTGAGCCACAGACCAACGTAGCACTTCAACATTTTCTGCCTTAGTTTCAAGTCTAATATATCAATCTTCTGCTTTTTCACGTGTCATGTCGAGTCCCCCATCACCTATGTTGGCGACCACTTGGGAGAAACTCTCTCTGCCCTGTGCAGTGCCGAACAAGTTCTTCACACGCCTCACTCCGGTCCATTCCCAAATGTTTCGGACCCAGAATAGCTGCTTCCTGCCGACCCCTCTACGGCCTTCAATATTCCCCTTAATGATCAACTGAAGAATCGAGTATTTCACGCATCTCACTATGTGACCAATAATAATATTCAATATTTTGCAGAATATTCAATATGGGCTGCTTCTATCCTACACTTCATCTCTACATCTGGGTAATAATACTACCCATGTACCTACTTAAAATGTTCCACCGTTTCTAATAGCTCACCACCGAGATGTTGTGCTAATTATATTCCTGCATTGTTAATGCAATTAAGAAGTTCCTGAAAATCTGCGATTTCTTCGGCCAGGATGATTGTATCATCGACATATCTTATATTATTGATACATTCGCCATAGATCTTCACTCAAACCATCTAACCAATGAGGCCCTTATCCGTTAGCTGTGAAAATTAATTCACTCACTAGGATGCTTAAATCACATTACGAGAAGCAACTAAATAAATTACACCATCAGCCTCATGGGACTTTTCCCCGGAAAGACTTTTCAAGAATAGGAAAGACAGCTGGTAGGTAATCAACTTCACAGGTGGAATAGCTATTTAGAGAAACGACCACATCGCTCTATCACAAGGAAGCAGAAGATAGACTCAGATATTCACGAATAAATAATTTAGGTACGGTAAATATAATAAAATTTGGAGTGCCCCAAGGACCACTGCTTGGACCTATCTTTTTGTTTTAACTCCCAAAATATATAAAAAACAGCTGTGAATCCATCTCATGGAAGTAGCAACCCACCGGAAAAAGATCACAAGAAGAAGAAAGAATTTAAATTATGTTGATAAACCCACTAAAATATGTATTTTTAATATGTGCTTCGGATTTGAAACATGTATCGAAGCAGACTAAAAACTCGACTTGAACGATTCGTTCAATCGGAGGTATGTAGTTGTGTGTACAAATTTATTTTATTTCGAGTAATTACGCTTTTGTGGACCATTTCATTATTTTTTATACGCATATATGCCTCTCGTATTACCTTTGTATTATTACATATCTATAATATTATACCTTATAACAATTCTAGAATCATTGCTAAATTGCGTCCAAGTTTAAAATGTAATTTTGATTGGTTACTTGCCTTATGTTTCTATGCCGTCTCGTACATAATATATACGTTATTACTTTTAACCGGTTTTTTGTGTCACTCATTACATTAAGGTATGTTCGCAACTGTAACAAAATGAGATATTCGACTCTGTAAATCTTTTGTTGAAATATTACGAAATATCTTGAACGGCATTCAGTTTTTAATAAACATTATATTTTATAACTATGTTCGTCTATTTTTTTTATATAGGTATTGTTAATTCATTAATATGATAAACGCGATATTCCAGAATGAATGTGTATTTTGAAAGATTTCACAGATAAAATCTATAGAAAACTCCAAATTTTATCATAATTTTCTACCTAAAGCGTTGAATCATTCGATCTATGCACAAATAAGTGAACAAAAATCGGGTTTATTTAAATGACCCAATACACGATGAGGAAGAAAAATAAGAGGTCGTGTACTTTTTCAAAATATCCCTGAATAATATTGTTGCGTATTGAATTTTCTTCTTCTTCTTCTCCGTCATATAAACACTTGAGGTGATAATTGATAAAATCATTCTTGAACAGTAGATATTTTCATTTCTTCCAAAGATAAAAAAATACATATTTGTATGTTCTGAATGTGGTTCAGACAATTAACAGGCAAATGCTTAGTTACATAAGCACCGACAGTCATGAAGAGAAAGAATATGTAAGAGCAGACAAATTAGTTGTCTATGTACAATGTGAATAGTTAACAATACCATTTATATACATCATCACAGTTAATTATTTAAACTACCCACACCATTAATACTATGCGCTGATTCTGTGACAATAGATTTATTTTATTTCACACAAGCCAAATTCTTGTCGTAAAGGGGAAAATTGAGGGTCGGAAGAAAGTAGCATTCATGGTTGCGAAACATCCGGGAATGGACCGGTATGATAACGATAATAATTCTTTGTCACGTTATCATTAAAAAGTTAAAACACCTAGATAATAATTGAATAAGGAATCAGGATATCAGAGGAGAAATGAAGATAAATGCTTTGCGATGTTTCGGGATTGAGTTGTTACACATTGTTTCGCATCAGATGATGCTGATATTTTACCATTGACATCAGCTGATGCTGATATTTTACCATAGACTTCAACCGATGTTGCTATTTTAACATTGATATCAGCTGATGCTGATATTTTGCCATCGACTTCAAATGATGTTGATATTTTACCATTGACATCAGCTGATGCTGATATTTTACCATAGACATCAGCGGATGCAGATGTTGATTCTGATTTTAATTATTTTATTAAAAAGTCGTGCAAAAAATGAATTTATTTCTAAATTTTATCAAAATTTGCAACGTCTGATTTCGATCACGTAACACAAACATTTGTTTAATTTAAGGATTGTATGTGTTCTTGTTACAAAAATATTATTTTTAAACAGTAATAATTTGGGGGTATATGTTAATTTATTATTTTATCAGAAGGATATTTATTTTATTTTATTATTTTATTACTTTTCCTTTTGTTTTTGTTCTTACTCTATTGTGTTTTTCGGGTTTTCTTCTATATGTTTTTTTTTGTTGTTGTTTTTTATTCTAGTGTTGTTTTGGATCTATCAAAACATTTTTATCTTGTCAAACCAATTTCATTTCTTTTTGTCATTGTTGGTTAGTTTAAGTTAGCACATATATTGTATGATATAGAAACCCACTGATAACCACATATGGTTAGTGGGATCTTTTATAAATGAAATTATGTTGGAAAAAAAAAATAAATAAATAAATAAAAAAAATATGTACCTACCTACGTGATCAAAAAGATTTATAATTTAAAACATCTTCCTCCAGATATGATATTGCAAAATTTCATTTCAATAAATATTTGATAATATATAAATTATGGTGATGAAGGGTTTCATATAAAAGATCTACTTACATGATCAACACTGGTACCTATATTCGGAATTAATAAAGATACTACAAAATAATAATCATCGCTTGAAGTAACTTCATTACTTCAAGAGATGTATTATGTACCTACTTAAAATATTTATTTGAATAAAGAAAAAAAAATAAAAAAAAAATAAAGTTACAAAACTTTAGTTACAATTTAGATGGGTCGGTGGCAGAGCGGTTAGCGCGCTGTGCTAGTAATCTAGTGGTCGCGAGTTCGAATCCTGCCTCGACCGATTTCGTTCACCTAAGAACTAGCATTTATTTGCTTATTTTAGGGAACGTAGGGAAGGAACGTTGGAAGATGTATATGTACTTGTTTAACAAGGACATATTCATTAAAAAAAAAAATTAATCGGTGAACAAAAAGTCAAGTTATTTTTTGACAATCTTCATTTCAGTCGGATGCAGTTGATGTGCGTGCTTATATTATAAATTTATTTTATTTATGTACAAAAAGATAAATAAATACTGGCGCAGTGTCCGAAGGGCAGGTACCAATAGGTATATGTAGGATATAGTCATGTAGTTATGTGTAGGTATATGATATGTATGAATAGGTATATTCAGCTGCCTCAGCAATGATAATACTCACCTTACCTACAACTTTTTAATGTTAATGTAATAATTCACAGTCGGGTGATTTTGTTCCTGGAACAAGAGGGAACTCAGATACACGAAGGAGATTATTATATTTTTGTATTTAGGTACAAAACGTCCACATTTTTTAACATCTCGATAGAAACGAAGTTGGAATATTATAGGTTATTTTCTTATGATATTGTCACAGGGTACGCGTTCATCGATGCTTCAATTCGCGCATATATTAATGCCGGTAAGGAATGAAAGGATATTGAGACAGGACTCACCAATTTATCCTTTCTCTTCTGTTCTGTTTGATTCTCAGTAATCCAGCTCTGGGACACCAGAAAATTTTGAATGAAAACATATCATTCTTTTTATCGCCTTTTTGTTGTCAACTTTTCTTTTTTGTTCTGCATATAATTATTGTTTTTTTATTATTATTAATATTTTTGTTATATTGTGTAACTGCTTTGTTTTTTGTATATTTGTAAAAGGCTTCTGGCCGTTGATACAAATAAATAAATAAATAAATAAATAAATAAATAAATAAATAAATAAATAAATAAATAAATAAATAAATAAATAAATAAATAAATAAATAAATAAATAAATAAATAAATAAATAAATAAATAAATAAATAAATAAATAAATAAATAAATAAATAAATAAATAAATAAATAAATAAATAAATAAATAAATAAATAAATAAATAAATAAATATCATCAAAATCGGTCCAGCCGTTTATGAGTTCAGTGAAATACACACGTACCTACAGAAGAATTATATAGGTAGGTAATATAAAGATTTAACATGAATTTCCTGTTTCGAATTTTATTGAATATCTCAAAAGTATTACTGTTTGTATAACACCAGGCGTACATTATTTACTTTTTATTCTTTTATTTTCACTGTCACAATTTTCGGTTAGAATTGTGAATCTAAACAATAGAGGGATCCATTAAAATACATACGAAAAATTTCGTCAAAATCAGTTGTGCCGTTTAGTAGGAGTTCAGTGACATACACACGCACAGAAGAATTATATATACAAAGATAAAGATTATCAGACAGACAGACAAGTAGATATGTCTGATGTTATCATTGTACCTATATTGCAACAATTCTCCATTTTCTAAAATATGCTGCGAATGCATCCGCATCGACACTGTTCGTCTATCGAGTCCTTGGTCTTCCTATATACTCTCCTTCAATCTTGTGGCACAGAGAGTGTGAGGCGTTTCGCAGGGTTGTTGTCGTCCATTCAGATTATGTGACCAGCCCATCTCAAGCGCCCTATCTTAATGAAACTGATCACATCTGGCTCTCCATAGATCTCATACAACTCCCTGTTGTATCGACGACGCCAACAATTATTCTCTCTTATTGGCCCGTAGATCGTTCGAAGGATCCTTCTCTCAAATGCCGTAATGAATCCTTCAGTTTACTAATAAACCTCTTTCTCTCAGAAACCCCCGTTGGCAATCACTCTGGGGAATCCCTCTCTGTCCCGTGCTGCCCGGAATATCTGCTCACAGTTCTGAAGCTCGTCCCATCACTGATATTACGCAGGCAGGACATCTGTCTCCTTCCAGTCACTCGGCGATCGTCTATCTTACCATCCAGTATGCATTAATCGGAGCAAATAGTATTTTTCTTCCATCATTATGCGGCCCAGATATGCGATCTTGCGGACTTTTATTGCAGACAAAAGTTGCCTGGTCACCCTGGCTCGACTTAACACTTAAGGGATTTTAAGCATTTTAATACGTTTGACTATTTAAATCATCCAAATTAGGCAAATTCACGCGCGTGCGTACAAGTACCTATGTCCTATAGTCAACTGTTTTAGCAACTGATCGGAAACTTCGACTTCGGCTTACACTGAAAAAAAAAAGTTTTGTTAAAATTAACCGAACTATAGTAACTACAAAACAATTCGTTTGGTGCTACTAAATATTTTGTGTGTTTAACGAAACAATAGTCATAAACAGATAAACTTTTATTACTAAAAACATGCAAAGTTTTGGCTAAAAACGCAGGTAGCCAGTTCGGTGGTCACAATTATTTTTATCAGTGTTATTTTGTCCGGTGCCGAAGGCGCTTTTTCGGCCGATAGTGGCCGAAGCCGTATCTTCCGTCGGATACTATTAATGACAATATCTTATTGTTAATATTGATTGGAGTTTTAATTTTCTCACAGGGCGCCTCTACTTCCCAACTAATTAATTATCTTGTACAAAATACCAACAAAGCTGTTTGTTTTCCAAAACGGTTGATGAATTCAATTAGTTGTTGAACCGACCAAATTATTCGATACACATAGCTACCTACTATCTCGTCTAATTAATATGGGAAATATAAAAATGACTAATTCATAGGTCAACTTATTATTTGACTGTTAATTGAGTAGGTAGGTAGGTAAGCAGGGCCGGATAAATCATCGAACAATCAGGAACAAGAAGGCAGGGCGGTTGTCTTAAAAAGGGCGCTTAAAATTCTAAAATGTTCATCTATAAATCAAAAATCCGTAGCTATGACGCTCGGTTCTCTTTGCGTACCCGGATAGAGGTTCGGCATGATAGTGTGTATGTAAAAAATCCCGCTTATTACTAATATCTTGCTCGCCTACTTTTAACATGTTATTCGTAAACATTAAGTTAAATTAATATAAACCATATACCTACATACCCTCCCACAAAAATAATCATTGTATTTTACATAATTTTCAATTGCTCTACATTTATGATTCCAAAAAAATGGGGGGGGGGCGTATTAAAATATATTGCTACGGGCGCAAAAACACGTTTATCCGGCCCTGTAGGTAAGTACCTACGTTTTCTCAATTTATATAATATGAAGGTACCGTCCTACCTAAGTTTTCTCAATCCATATAGGTATGTAGGTACCTTCCTACCTAAGTTTTCTAAATTTATATATGTAGGTAGGTAAGTACCTACCTACCTACCTAAGTTATCTCAATCCATATACATATGTACCTAGGTACCTACCTTCCTAAGTTTTCTAAATTTACATACCTATTATGTAGGTAGGTACCTACCTACCTACGTTTTCTCAATTTATATATGTATAGGTACCTACCTTCATAAGTTTTCTAAATTTATATATGAAGGTAGGTATTATACCTACCTACCTAAGTTTTCTCAATTTCGGTATAAAGGTCTACAAAATCTTCACAAAATCTGAAGTCCAAATTATAGATACCTATGTTCTCAAAATGTCTGATCTCAAGACCATGTTGAGATCATGTTCCAAAATCCGTATTAAAATTAAAATAATAATAATGAACAATCCCTTGCAACCTGATGCGTAAGTGCATTGCGCGAGTTTATTGCCGTATGGCAATTTCTTCCAGCTAACCAATATTTGTGTGAGAAGTGAATTTAAATAAATTTCTCCTCTGATGAAAATGTGCCACGACGGTCGGCAAATATGTTTGTAAGTAGATAGGTACATACCTATTCAAACAAAAGCGAGACGTGGATGAAGCACTCGAATAACCTAGTCTTCACACCATTTTTGAAAAACCTAACCTATACGTTTGTATTTATAATTGCGACTGGCGTGAGCCAGTTGCATTATTTTTATTTTATTTTATGTAGCTTCTCGGGCAACTAACAGGTAAGTACTATGTCAAATAATTATTTAACACGCACCCAATTACAAGTTGCCACATTCTGGAGACTTACGATATTAATCGTCTCACAGATCCAGACTGAAAACACAATTGAAAACTGTGTCTCCACCGGGAATCGAACCCGGGACCTTTGGATCAGCGGTCAGATACCGCTGTTATACACTGGCGGTTATATATTAAAAAAAGTAACTAAAATATTTAAAAAAATAACTAAATTGGTATTTTTACCAAACTTTTATAGGTTATGTTTTACAAAAATGGTGTGAAGACTATAGGCTATCCGAAGCACTCTATAGATACCTACCTAGGTACAAGTCAGTAGGTACTTTTTACCACCTATTAGGAAAGGCATTTTATAGAAATTTTGAAATTTTTTTGTCTTGGTAAACTTCGATGAACTGAAATATTAAATAGTGAAAATGTCACGACCATCTTATTCGCAAGAGGAAAAAGAAATCCTTCTTCGTTTATCTGACATACCTATAGCATATTATGGGAATTTGTTAACCTACCTATAGGTAGTCAATACATCCAGGAAAGGCAGCCATTTCAAAATATGATACAACATGATGATCTTGCAATTCTTGCAGTCTTGGTCTAATTGGTCTTGCGAGATATGAGACCAGGGGGTGCTAGACCAAGACTAGGCTTTGCAAGAACACGCTGAAAAAAATATTATGACAACCAAACTGGCTACCTGCGTTTTAGCCAAACATTTGTTATGAATACCTAATAAAGGTACCTATATCTATTTATGACTGTAGGTACTGATTGGCTGTGTGCACTAAACCAAAAGTTTTGTAGTCACAATAGTTCGGTTAATTTAAACATGAAATTTTGATACTATTAACAAAAAAAAAATAATCAAGACCTATAATGCAAGAGTCTTGCAAGACCTATAATTCAAGAGTCTTGCGGTCTAAACTTAATATTTTATAAACTATATAAAAACATTAATTGATAGCTCTAAACTTATACATTACCTATTAATTAAAATTTACCTTAGCTATTAATTAGGTAGGTACCTATCTACGTTTTATCGACAGAATACCTACTTTAAATTCATGTCTTTTTGACATAATTCATTATACCTAATACCTAATAGAAAAATAAAAAATATTTATTATTGGTAAAGACCTGCAGGGCTTGCAAGACCAAGACCAAGACTGATCGAGTACGCAAGACTAAAACCAGAGGCACAAGACCAAGACCACCCGGTCTTAGTCTTGCATTTGCTCATCACTAGATCTCCCGGTTGAGCTGGAAATTTTATGAAAAAAAAACTCATTTTATGAGAATGCTGAATATTTTCCATATAAAATTTGAATATTTTGTGGAGTGATTTGGTAGTGAGGATTTAAGCGTTGGCCACAACCCACTTGTTTTATTTATAATAATTATTAAACAAGACGATTGGCTCACGACAATAATTTATAATGAACATTGTACCTAATTGTAATATAGTATCTAGGTACCTACCTATAAGGTGACTAGTCGTTCAAGGTACAGCAACACTTCACAGTTCTTGATACTATGTAGATATGGTTTTAAATTCTCGTTGGAATGCTTTTTACTCTCCACACTATGGAATAGTGGAGAGTCATGATTTCACAATATTAAGCGTATTTTTCTACATCAATTTTTTAAAGGGTATCATGTAGAGAGTGCACACTATAATTTTGGTCATGATGTGTTTGTATGTATGACGTGCGGCGTAGGTACGGATTATCCTTTTTGTGTCCTCTCTGCAGCTCAAACTATAAGTCCGATTGAATTCATATTAACATCATATATGTAGGTATGTAAAGTCCATAAACTTAGAGCTGATTAGTTTTCTATAGTTAGATATCCGTTAATTTATTCTCTATGATTTCACCTGTCCAAGTTTTGAAAATGCTATATATACATATATATATATATATATATATATATATATATATATATATATATATATATATATATATATATATATATATATATATATATATATATATATATATATATATATATATATATATATATATATATATATATATATATATATATATATATATATATATATATATATATATATATATATATATATATATATATATATATATATATATATATATATATATATATATATATATATATATATATATATATATATATATATATATATATATATATATATATAGGTATATATATATATATATATATATATATATATATATATATATATATATATATATATATATATATATATATATATATATATATATATATATATATATATATATATATATATATATATATATATATATATATATATATATATATATATATATATATATATATATATATATATATATATATATATATATATATATATATATATATATATATATATATATATATATATATATATATATATATATATATATAATATATATATATATATATATATATATATATATATATATATATATATATATATATATATATATATATATATATATATATATATATATATATATATATATATATATATATATATATATATATATATATATATATATATATATATATATATATATATATATATATATATATATATATATATATATATATATATATATATATATATATATATATATATATATATATATATATATATATATATATATATATATATATATATATATATATATATATATATATATATATATATATATATATATATATATATATATATATATATATATATATATATATATATATATATATATATATATATATATATATATATATATATATATATATATATATATATATATATATATATATATATATATATATATATATATATATATATATATATATATATATATATATATAT